>JACWST010000450.1:0-12396 GCA_014850475.1 Cryphonectria naterciae | reverse complement strand
GGGGCGAAGGCGCCAGGCGGCGCGGGGGTTTGTTTTTTGGGGACGCCCCTCGGGTTGTTTTTTTTTTTTTTTTTTTTGGGGGGGGGGGGGGGGGGGGGGGGGGGGGGGTGTGGGTTTCGTACAGTTTATAGACGTGGTGTAGCGCTGTCCGCAGACCTTGCACTCCAAATTACCTTGGCCGAGTTTCTTCTCTAGCTTGACGTTGACAGATTTCTCGTGATTACAGAAGAGACAGCTGAAAACGGTAGGAAGAGGATCGCTCTGTAGGTGGTTCGCCGGGCTATGTTAGTCTTGACCTGTATCACGATGTTGAAGGATGGACGGACGGATGGATGGATGGGTGCGTCGCAACGGGTGCAGCGTTGGATGGTGTGCGCGCGCAGCGTCAGGTTGCCTACCTTCTTTGGGCCCATGGGCTTGCGGGAACTCTTCTTGCGCTTACCCATTATCACAGTTGTTTCAGGAGGTATTTGATGTGGTGGAGAGAGCGCAGTCGCAGTAAGACGGGAGATAAAAGAGTCCCTTTCTTGAGTGGTGGTGATTGGGGGTTGGGAAGGGAAGGGAAGAGATGGATGTTTCTCTGCAAACACTTGACCACCACTGAACTAAGCAAGGGAATGGTTCTTTGCATACTAGATGGACTCGCGCTAAGTGCTTTGCTTGGGGGTTGAACTACCAACAAAAACCCCCAGCCCCCCTCCCTAGCCCCCCCTCTCCTTCCCCCCAGCCCTCGAGAAGTTTATCCTTTCCGTCTGCCTTGCACTGCTTGGCAACTGGATAAGAGTGAGTGGTCTGTGCCAGAGGCACTATCAGATGCTGTGTAACAGGGGATACGTCACCTTTTTCAGCTCGCCGCAGCGGGGGGGAGAATCACAGAGTCTCACCTTGAAAGGTCACTTTATATTCAACCACACATATATTAGATCACAGGATTAGATGTTTTAAATAACAGCAATCATACCGTGTATGGATATCTGCCTCTAGATATCTATCGTGAGTACGTAAGTAATGAATAAAGACTCGGATGGATCAGGGGTCCTGCAGATTGGGAGGGGTGGGAAGGGGCGGGCAGTTGGATCCTCCACAGCCTACAGTTAGTAGTCCCGTGGCCCCCGGCAACTTTCCGCTAGCCGCATGCAACTGCCCATGCATCAGTCAATACCACCAAGGCACTGGACCTGGGCACCCGTGCTGCCGTGGCAGCGACAATAGGCCCTTTGTTGTTCTCATGTTCCTCCCACTCCCCAAGATCCGCTTGAGCTGATTTGATAACATGCCGCCGAATCGGCCGGCGAGATGTGGCTGACACAGGAACTCTGTGTTGTGTATAAATCTGAGCTTCCTCCACTGATGATTGATGCGCTGTTCTTCTTTTTCCCTTTTCCTCTTCTTCTTCTTCTTTCTCCTCTCTTTTTCTCCTCTCCTCTTCTTTTCTCCTCTTTCTCTCCTCTCCAGGACTCAACCAAGACTCCTTGAAAACTTACTGCAGAATAGAGATTAACCAGGGGAAACGCTTGTGTACTTCACACAGCCGGTTGCTTCGTTGGTGTTTTCTGAGACGAAAACTACCTACCTTAGCTAACCTAGCCAGCTCATCTAGACGTGTTCGCCTCGCGCCTTTTCATCGTGAGCTTCACACAGATCTGTCCTCTGCCTCTCAAGATCATCCTCCTCCTTCCCAGCAACCAGTAGAGTCTGCCGTGCCCTTCCTCCTTGTTGCCGTGTGAGCTTAGAACGCCATGGCATCCAGCGATACTCCACCCGGCGCCAGCCTCAAAGACGTGATGAGCCAGCTCCGGGCCATCCAGCAGAAACAAGATGAGCTCCTCTCCGTCGTGGATGCCATGTCCCACGCCGATTCCCAGTCGCCCACGCTCTCCGGCCTGCGTCCGTCCCCCGTCGCCGCGCTGCGCAAGGAGAACGAGCCGGACAGTGAGGAGAGCACTGCCGCCTCGTCTGCTGCAGCTCTTTCGTCCAAGCCCACGGCCACTCCTCCCTTCCGCCCGGCCGACGTAGCCTTATCCCCTTCCGGTGCATCTTCGCCGACACAGGCTGGCTTTACCTCCAGGATCATCTTAACGTAGGTTCTCTGAGATATTTTTTGCTTTTCGTGCCTGGGAGAGGAAAAGAGTTAGTGACTGACAAGATACTTAGGACGTATCCCAAGCAGATTGGCATCAAACCGTTTCCTATGAAATGGGGCGCTGCTGAGCCTCTTGAGCGTGGCCCCATCGTCGTGTCTCGCTACTCGTCTACCATCCGGAGGAGAAACGGTAAGCTACCGCCTAGATACTTTAAAAGAAAAAAAAGCAATAGATATACATTTGCTAACAAACATCCATCCAGCCATTGGCGGTCAGTTTACCCCAGGAGATAGACCTCCTCTAGTGGGGGAGAGAGAACCCTTTGACTTACACAAAGCATATAGCTCATGGCGGCTCCTACTCCATCTATTACGCACTGGCCCTTGCCAGCAAGGAGCTCAAGGCCGACCACAGGTATGACGGGGCACATCATGAAGAAGAAAGGACATGAATCCGTGTGTCTAGTGCTCTGGCTGAGAGACTTGAAACCTAGGCCCGACTTCACCAACACGGAGCCCACGACGACCGTTGGACCTTTTCCTCAGTGGGGTGACCCCAAGAAGATCGTGGCAATGGACCCGTGGGGCCATCTCGCCCCGTGGATCTTCAAGGACGTGATCGAGAAGGAAGACAGTAAGTGTAGCAGCAGCAGCAGCAGCAGCAGCAGCAAGCCTGGTAGCCTATTCTCGCGTATCCATGGCTGACATGTGCCGGCAGTTGATATTCGACCTACCATCGCGATCACGAAGGCGCACATGAAGGTAGAGACCCGAATCCCGTAATGACCACAAGGGGAACCCCTTATGACTGTCGCTAATGATATTGCAGCTGCCTGAGCTCGAGGATAGCGTTCGCAGCGGGAGACTGTAAGTTCCACTTTGGCTCGGAGTCTTGAGGGTCTGTTCTGTGTCCCCCCGTTGCTGACTGGTATCTCTGCGACACAGTGTTCCTGATGGCAAGATCTGTCTGAACGACCAAGGCGAGCTCGCAGTCACCAAGTTCGCGGTCGAGCCTGTCTGGTACCTGCCCGGCGTAGCCGAGCGATTTGGCATTGGTACGTTATCTGAGTGTCCCACACCTGCACAGCACTGGGTCGTCTTGCTTGTTCTTGTGCTAAGAGCCATGCAGACGAGGGGACGCTGAGGAGGTCTCTCTTTGAATACACCGGCGGTAGTTACCCTGAGGTAAGATGATCCAGCCCCTATACACTCAAGGCTTGGGCGAAGCCAGTGGAAAAAAGCCTAACGAAGTATCTAGTTGATCACCCGTGGTGATATCAAGGTGTTCCTACCACCTATCGGTACGTAATGATGATGACCACAGGTTCTATTGCTCAAAGACATCCTCCAGAAGTACTAAACAGAAACTAATACCTTTTACCCCAGGTGGCTTGACTGTGTACTGCTTCGGAGACCCCGCAAAGATGTCAGATCCCAGCAAGAGGCTGGCCCTGCGCATCCACGACGAGGTGAGACACCCGAGTGGCCAAAAGATTGGAATAAGCACGCAGATAAGGTAGCTGACAAGACAACGCAGTGCAATGGCAGCGATGTCTTCGGCTCAGACATCTGCACGTGCAGGCCCTACCGTAAGTTGAACCACCTTGTGATGCCTTTCAAGAACCAGCCGTACACCAGCCTTCAGAGACATAGCTGGACGTTGTGTAACGGATGCAAGATTTATTGATGGCGCGCGTGTGTTGACTTATTGTTGCCAGTCATCTTCGGTATCGAGGAGGCTGTCAAGGAAGCTCAGAATGGGGGCAGTGGCGTCGTGATCTACTTTAGAAAGGAGGGCCGCGCCCTCGGCGAAGTGACAAAGGTGAGAAAAAGAAATACTGTTCAGCCCTTATCCCATCTTGTTTTCCAGTCGCTTGTGCTAATACAAAACCAAAAACCAGTACCGTAAGTATCACAAATTGCGCTACCGAGACTGTTTTGTGAACGGCTCACATCGATCGACCGTGTCGCACGCCAAGCTCTCCCTACCTGAATGAATGAATTGATTTTCGAGGCACCCTCACTGACTCGCCACAGTTGTATACAACGCCCGCAAGCGTGGCGAAGACCGCGCGTCGGATTATTTCAAGAGGACCGAGAACGTAGCCGGCGTCAAGGACATGCGCTTCCAGGCACTGATGCCCGATATCCTGCACTGGCTAGGCATCACAAAGATCGATCGAATGCTTAGCATGAGCAAGTACGTCGTATCCCCCTCCCCCCCCAAAAGATCGATCGAGATTGTGTGGGATCTCGGATTTTGTCTTATGGACTTTTTGGAAGCTAACGCCACTTGTTGTGTAGCATGAAGCACGACGCTATTGTCGGTCAAGGGTGAGTCTTTGATACCCTGGCGAAAGAAAAGATGTGATGGGGGAGGCGTTTTGGAAGTGGTCCTCGCGTCGTCGCACACGATGGAGGGTCGTGTTGCTGTGCCCTTGGGTGGCGGTCGTCATGGGCCCCAGATGATGCTCCGGGTCTTACGTTTTACTTACTAAATCTTGTTCGTTTAGTATTCCTATCCATGAGCGCGTCGAGCTGCCCGAGTCTTGGATCCCTGCGGACTCAAGGGTCGAGATCGATGCTAAGATCACGGCCGGTGAGTTTTTTGGGGCGCTCTTTGCAGCAACAAGCCCCCTTCTCCCTCTTCCCTCTTCCCCCTCACCCTCCCCCACCCCCACCCTTCTTTCCCACACATACCGAAGAGGAGTATGTACCATCCCGTGCTGACTGTCCATGACGCAGGATACTTCACCACCGGACACCGAATGACGGCTGAGGAGCTACAGGCTGTCCAGGGACGCCTGTGGGAGGAGTAAGCTTATTCGCCCCCTTCTCCCCCATCCTCCATCCCCAACATTCTCAACCATCTCTTCAAGCTTGACGCCATTTCACTCTTGTCACTGAACATGTAGTGCGTGCTTTGGGAAGAGCTGGAAGAATGAGAAGGGATGTGGCGTCTTCTAGCAACAAGAGCTGACCATGAACGTGTTGCAGTGTCGACCACTGATTGAGCAAAGGGTTAGAAGGGAAGAAAAGAGGCCTCCAATCCCTTCTGGAATAAGACTCCACGGCGCATTGACCTACCTGGACAACAGATGGACTTTACCCCGGATTCATGAGTCTGGTCTGTTTCAAGCCAATGGGGAAAAGGCGGGCACGCAAGCAAGCAAAATAAGCAACGTGGAATCCAACGATAGGGTACAGTACCACCAACGGTGCTCTGGCAAGGAGATCCCGTCGGTGGCCCACTGCCCACGCAGGCACAGGTTGTTTCGGCCTCTCTCTCTTCCTCTTTCTCTCGCGCAAGATCCACCAGCATGTATATTCATTAGATAGCTCAAGGTACAATGTATAGCATGTAGATTGCCAAAAGAGAATTGTCGGGTCTATCTGTTGTCATCACACGGCAAGACGCATTCGAGCGGATCCCAAAGGCCCTCCGTCCCCCCCTGCGGCCACGTTGCGCGCGAGCTGTGTGTCGCTGTCACCGAGGCATTCGGCCGGGTCGGCTTCACCGCAAGAGATGTCGCAAGATCGAGTATCATAATCTTCTTTTTTCTTCTTCCGGCGCGTAAATCAAAAAAATGGAAAAGCTCAGACCTTCAATTACAATGACGTCGTCTGGCACTTGCCTGAGGTGGTGCAGAGGGAGACAGTTATTCGGCAAGCCGTGGGTGGGCCGAGCCGTTGGTTGGTCGGCGCGTGCTCTGCAGGCGAGAGTCTGTCTGGCTTACCTAAAGTTCGCCTACATATTACACGAGAGAGAAGGGCTCTCGAGAGGGCGAACTTGTGGACTAGCAAGGGGGGGTAGTGATGATGTCTCTTTGTTGATGAAAGGTACTTCTCTGGCAAGGTGCTTACTTGCCTCAATCGGACTTTGATAAGTCTATAAGCTATCTAACTTGGGGGTGCAGACACGGTGGAATTATTGAACTCCGGAGTCCCGGAACCAAGATGGTAAAGTCCGGCACGCACTTTGTGGAGGCAGTTCATGATTTGTGTACATCGCTTGGAGACGTGGTTGTCGTCCTCGTCTCCATGCACTCCTCTCGACTTCTGTATGGCTTCTCTGACGACGACTTCTGGAGTCCGCTGACGAAACATGTATCCAGAAGGACCAGAAGAAAGAGAAAAGTTCGTCCATCGCGGTCATCGATCCTTCGGAAAGCCCGTCGAAGTGTTCAGGATGGAGTCAGTTTGTTGTAGTCTGTACAACAGTCTCATAACAGCCGAGTTGTTCATGCAGGATCGCGCTGTGAGCAGGATCCTGCTGAAGACAACCGACACGTGGTAGAAGTGATTTCCAACCGCGAACCGATTGGACGCCTAGAAAGTGGATGGACAAGCAAAAACTTTTCTTCTCTTTCTCCCCCTTCCCATCCTTCCCTGGTTGTTGTCCCGTTAGTTTCCCCTCTCGCTTTCTCCATACTGGTTGACCTGTCCCGGGTGGATCGGTCATCCGGTGTTGAGGTGGCGTGCGTGTTGCATGTGCGTAGCAAGAACCTTTTTCACCTCCGCAGGATGCGCTCTCTACTGGGGCAGATTGTTGTGGAGGGGGGAGATATCGTGATCGTTGCATTGGGTAACTCTTGACCGGCTGCAGTGTCGTGCTGACACCAGGCTCTTCATTCGACGAGCTATGGGTGGACATGAGTGATCGCCCGGCCAGTGAGCGAGGCCGTGGGTTGGGGATTCGCAATGCCGAATGGCCGCCAGTTGATCAGAGGGCTGGACCATGGGGGGCAAGAGAAGAGGAGATCCGGAAGACGGAACAGGGAGCCATACGACGGGGTGGGCCTTATCCCTTCCCACCGTCCACCATTTTGACTGGGCCACTCGAGCAAGTGATTGCTAACAAGATGCTCTTGGCCATCGGTCATCCATGCGGCATCACACCGTAGTGCTGTCGTATCGCCTCTGGCGCGTCCGGTCTCCCCCCCCCCCTTCTTTCCCCCGTTTTTTTGTTGAAGGAATCATTTTTTCAACCAAGTCATAGGAGTTTTAAGAGGATGGATGTATGGATGCAACGACCCAGTGTGAAGAGAGGGAAAAAATGGTAGCCATGCGTTGCCAGGTTGGACATACAGCAAGAAAAACCATAGAGTTGTAATGAAAAAAGCGGGCCTGTTGTGTGCGTTGCTGGTTCGCTGTGACCGACGGTGGACGAGTGAGGTGCGAGAGGCGCCGGCACCAGGTCAGCAAAGGCGGGCTCCAGCACCCTCAGGCGGTTTCCACACACCACTGGAGAGATCCCCACCACAAGAGAGACAGAGACCTGTCACCCTCGCCCCACACGTTGCCCCTGGCTGCACCTGGCTGGACCTCCTCCGACTTGGAATCCACCACAGCCACGGTCCAGGCTGCTGCACTTTCTTTTTCATCACTGTCACGATCTTGTTCCCCTCATCCGAGGCCCGCCCCAACCATCCATCCAATCGAGCCAGTCTGGCACAAATCGACGATTCTAGTCCCCAACGGTCGCAAGCAGCGTGTGTGCACCCACAGCCTGTGACCCCAGGATTCGACAGGAACATTTTGCCTCCTTCCTGCAGCAAAGCACAGCCGGGCGAGGATGGTTCTTTTCTCCTCACATGTCCATGGATGTGTCCCCTCATATGAGAAGAGTCAGGTCAGAGGTGTTCTGATGTGGCACCCAGAGTCGGGTCAAGAAAAAGGCTGTCGCGGTTGCTAGGGCAGCGAATCCAGAGGGCTTGTCGTTGCAGTCTATTGGCAATAAGCAAATTTTTCGGAGGGTTAGGTTGGGTTGGGTTGGTGCTAGACAGCGCATCTCTGCCATACACCACCTATGCCACGGACCACTGCTGCCATGGCACGTGTATATGGATACAGGCACCCGCCGAGTGTATCCCGCACCATAGGGCTTACTATGATACATGACATAGCGCCCCTCCGTATCGTTGTTGTGGTATTGGTGGTAGCGGTCGCTGGTAGTGTCGGTTCAGGTTTCGTCTTGGACAAGGTGCCAGCCATAGCATTGCTGTGTCCATGCCCGACCCAACAGCCGGTCTCTGCCTGTGTGAGGGTTGTGTGTGTGTGCCTGTGTGTGTGCCTGTGTGCCTGGAGCTAGAGCCGAGCGGGACACAGTCCAGACCCCCTGGCGCCCTGCCTGGCTCACCACTCACACCTCGCAGCCCACAACCACCCCAGTTCCAATCCAGTCCTCTTCCCCTCTCCTCGTCCTCTCTTTCCCCAGCCGTCTCGTCTCGCCGGCCCAAAGTGGTGGCCGCCACCACTACCACACCACCACCATCTTTTCTGAGGCCCGGAGGTACCTCGTAAAGGTGCCAGCACCACATTTTCTCCCCTCCTCCTCTTATCACCGACCATTAGCAAAAAAACCCAAAAAAAAGTGAGGAGATGGGTGGTGTGTAGCATAGTAGGACGACGGAAAGGTGGCAAGCTTTTCCCAGCCGCTGACCCGTCCTCGAGGCCCGGGGCCAGCCTTGGACACATGAAGCTCTTGGTCCGGTGTGGGATCCATCTCTGACACTTTGTTGTCACCACCAGCAGAGACGACAGCCCTGACCGCTTGAAAGGTGAACAAGAAACCCTGAACCGTGAATAACAAGGCCGCCTTGCCGAGTCGAGACCGGTGATGGCATTTGCATACTTGTTTCGCTCGCGCTGTGTCTGAATCAAGATGGGCGGGCGGGCTCTCTATTCCCTGGACAGGGGTACGTAGCTTCCTGGACCACAGTACCTTAGTACCAGGAGTACATTGTGTGATGTACCGAGCTACGTACTGTGGGGCAACACGACAGGCATCTCAGCCCAAGTGGGCGAGAGAGGGCAGGAAGGAGGGCAGGGACAACGAACCTTGCATTTTCACCACCTTTATTACTGTGCATATAATCTACACCCAGTGCAGGTGCATGCTGTGATGGCCCCTTCCCCTGCCTGCATCTTGCATATAGCTAGCTATTGCTGCTTGCTTCCCAACCCTCCTCGCATATAGATAAAACCTCCCCAAGCCGAGCCCAATTTCGAGTCAGCCCATCATCACCAACCAACTCTCTCTCTCACCCTCTCCCTACCCAATCCAGAATCATATACACCCTCTTTCTCATCAACAAGGTTTCTGAACCTCTCTTCCTCCTCATCCTCATCCCCCCCCCCCCCTCCTCCTCCTCTATATACAAGAAACTGGCTCCCCCCGCCAATATCTTCCCAATGCTCGACAACATTCACAGCCTGTCTATCTACATCCCCGCCATATTCCACCACCACAATTCATATCCTGCTTCGGCAACAGACTCAGAAGACGATATGGCCTCACCAACATCAGACCCCCGCCGAAGCTCGAGGGGAGACTCTGGACGGTCCAACAGCGTCGGTCGACGACCACGACTCCTGCGGTCAAGCAAGACCGAGCCCTCCATCACAGCCACCACAGCAAGCCTGAACGCCCTTGCTACACCTCAGAACTCGAGGAAGGCTACGGATCTGCTGTCCCAGGTGGCCTTCTCGAGCTCACCACCAAGCTCGGCCTCCCCACTCTCGCGGAGCCCGGCGTCGATGTATGGGAGTGTGAGCCTGGACAGCATGCCACGTGAGAGTGCTGAACTGGACGGTTTTAGCTGCCACCTAGGTATGTGATAGATGATGGTGTTGGACCCAAAAGTGAATCAAATCTCCGATCACCTGCTAATATCATACACCTCATTCTTACAGACTCGGACCGCTACATCAGCTTTCCGAGCTTTGACACCTGGGACCCGAACCGCCATGAGGAGCACGACGAGGCTGAGAGAAAGTCCCCCTGAACCTATGAGGTCATCTTACCAGGGTAGATGTGTATGGATCTACCTAGTGAGAGAGAGAGAGAGAGACAAAGAGCTCTTCGTGGCAACGAGCTACGTTTCAGAACA
Organism: Cryphonectria naterciae; assembly: GCA_014850475.1. Lineage (NCBI taxonomy): Eukaryota > Fungi > Ascomycota > Sordariomycetes > Diaporthales > Cryphonectriaceae > Cryphonectria > Cryphonectria naterciae. Next base: position 2,421 of record JACWST010000450.1, on the reverse strand, counting down.
CCTTAATTCGACTTCATCGACACCACAGCAGGATGATGTCTCCTTCGTCTGCCTGTCCCGCAAACGACGGCGGCGTCAAAGGCGATATACCCCGACCGCGATTCGGCGCGTCACTGCCGCCTGCAAGGAGGTCGCCACTGGGCCGGCCCGGGGGGCCGAGTGCGAGGATCCAGAGATGATAGGTTGGGAGGACACACAAGATGAGATCATGGGCAAGTGGTCGGTAATTTGGGTCACGGTCATTTCGAACACCTTTTTTTTTTTGTGCTCTATTTTCTTATTTTGTTCTTGCTTCTTGCATTCGAGCATGGCGTCTGGTCTTGAGTTGGAGCAGGGATAACACAACGGTCCCATGCAATTTTCATTCCTTTGAACTTACCCAGGCTTGGGTTCACTTTTCTTGTATATCGATGTTGGGGGTTGGGAGGCCGCGAACCGTTGCCTGCAGGACGGCCCGTAACGTCGGCATGGTTGGGAAAATTGATACTTACCAGAAGGAGGGGCGGGGGCACCTTTGACCACCACGAAAGCAGGAGGGCACTGGGCTGGGATACACTATAGACAAATGGCCAGAATGAGCAGGATACTATCCCGATACAGACAAATCAGGAAACACAGTCAACTGTCCACACCTCACTCATACCCCCCCCCCCACCCCCCAACCCCTGCCTCCTTAGGAGGTCATCACGATGCATGAGACGTTCAGCTGGAGCAGATCCTCCCTTCCAAACCTTCTCCGTCGTTCCATGCCCCTTGCGCAGGCGTGCCCTGACTCTTGACTTCTTGAACGTTTGTGGCCGCAACCAACCGCGGGACTCACCGAGGTGGGTCGTACGGTAGAAGGCTCCCACTCGAAAATTTGCGGGCGAATGTCCCAGAAGAGGGCTCCTCCCAAAACCTCACCTTTCTGGGTTGGGTGACTTGTCCGCGTGAGCAACGTGGGCCCCCGGAGGGGGGCGGGGAAGAGAGAGAGAGAGAGACCTTGTTCTCTGACCGAACCCGCTCACTACTGAATCGACCGATCGGGATTGGAAGGGGAGGAATGGGGGGGGGGGGGGCGCATTTGCTGGCGCGCGCCGCTCGATCAAGATCAGGTACGCGAGGCGGTGAGGGAAGAAGGGAGAAAAGGTTTCCCACAGGGCCGCGCAAGGCATGGTGAGGTCATTTCTCTCCGGGGAGGCCGTGTTTCCGTGCGTGGGGTGCAGCGGGCACGTCCTTCTATGTGCTTGAGCGAGAGAGCACGTGTTAAGGAAGAGCACAAGGGAGGTACAAGGCTGATGATGATGATGATCAAGAAGAAAAGGTCCCAGCAGGACAGATGCCGCCCGGACATCTATCTGGCCCCGGAGTGGTTGGTTGGTTCCGGCTTTCGTGGGGTAGTAATTATTACTTGCGGGCTGACAATGGTCATATGAGGTGAGCTGCGAGGGTTCTGATGGGACGCTCCCTCGTCTTCTCACCGTAATTATGTATGTGGGTGCGTGGAGAGAAAGGGGGGGGGGGGGGAGGAAGGCTGGAGGTCGTCGATGAGATCGACACCGCGGACTCTTGCATATCGCGCACCGGGCGTGTTGTGAAGCTAGAGTATTGGATTACTTGTTCCTGACGCCGATCCCTCTGGCAGGGTCGTTCTAAAACCTATTGGCAGCTTGGGTGTGGTATGGTGTGTTTGTGTTGGTCGCTGCGGCCCGGCGCCTGACGGAGGCGAGGCCCCGACGATCCGGGCTGGTTGCCATGGACTGTCTTCCAGAACTACTCCATTACCATGGTACTACTGTCCAGCAAGCATCTGGGATCGACGATCGTTTTGTTCTCTCTGGAGATAAGTGACCGGCAGGCAGATGCTTTGTTTTCCAGTAATCGCTCTCTTTCTCAAGCTCTCTTTTCCCCCCTTCATCGGGCGGACGTTGCGTCCTCAAATGGCTTGTTGGCGAGTTCTGACCGAGTTTGGTCGACGTCAAAGAACAAATCAATGTTTGTGAGACATGCTGAAGCTCTCGTACAGCTGGCAGGTTCTGGACCATACGACCATGTTTTTGCAGGCATCATGATGGATGCATTGTACGATTCATGACAGAGTTTGAAAAGGCCCGGAAGATAGCGTGGATGAGCCGGCCGTACTAGTAAAGATATGATGCTTCATTAAATGCATTGGTAGGTAAGGTATGTATGTATAGAGAATGATCCAGTTAGCTGGGTTTATGCATCTATCGAAGAGTATCGGAATTAAGTCGCTCCATGATCCGGTGCGGGTGGAGAAGAGAAGTGAGAAGGGGAAGGAAGGAAAAAAAAAAAAAAAAAAAAGGGCACGGACCACCAAACAACAAGAAATAACACCCAAGCGAATTCTCTGACGAACTACGAAGAACAAGCACCAGCCTCCGCCCCCCCCACACCACACAACACACCACCACACCCCCC
>JACWST010000044.1:125048-178584 GCA_014850475.1 Cryphonectria naterciae | reverse complement strand
AAAAAAGAAAAAAAAAAAAAAAAAAAAAAAAAAAAAAAAAAAAAAAAAAAAAAAAAAAAAAAAAAAAAACAAAAGTACTTTACATCCTTCGGAGTGAGGCTGGATTCATCCTCCTGTGAGCAGCCACCTAGGTTTATAAATACTTGGAATCATTGCCAACAACACCCAACAACACCCCACAACGGGAAAACAGTGAGTAAGGGCGTGTGCTTACTGCAAAGGCCTCAAACAGCACACAGACTGTTGTTCTGCCTGTGGTCGGCCCTCTCTTCCTCAGCCCCCAGTCATAGACAATCAGCCATTCCAAGGCATCAAACATCCTGGCTATAAATCCCTCTCCAGGAGGTGGCAAGGTGAATGAATAATGAGGTGGGCTCAAACATCCTTCCTGCAGATGACCGTGACAACCAAAGGTTCTTTTTCCTGCTGTGTGAACATCACAATTCCAGATTCATAAAGGGGTGTTAGGATCTACTCGGACCTGCAAATCCTTCTCTGTTGTTGTGATGGATCTCGGATGGTTTTCATAATTAGCCAGGCTGGGGATCTGTGCTCAGTCTTGTGCACTGTTGAATGATCTCATCGGATTGTTCTCGCATCTCTCTCTCTCTCTCTCTCTTGTTTCCTGCCGGGCAAGGGCGAACGACTCAATGGCCTGTGGGGTGGTGCATGGGTGGTTGGCACCTGCCCTGCCCTGCCCTGCCCCGCCCCGCCCTGTCCTGCCCTGCCACCTTACCTAAAGTGGATGGCTTCAGCCAGCCTAGACCTGCCTTTCGTTCTCTCCTTCCTTCTGGGAGCAAACACAGCTCAATGGAAGCCATTCCCATAGATTGCCTGGATGTCCCTGATGCTCTCTCTGTCTCTCTCTCTCTCCTGCTCATCAGCCATCGCGAGACTTCTTCCTCAGCATTCGTCTTCACGATACTGCATGACATACCTCAGCACAGAACAGGAGGCTCTAGAGGATAGCTCCAGTGTACCACGGTCCAGCACAGATTCCTGCCTTCCAGCTTCAACATTCTCCCCACACCTTGTCTAGAAAAGAAGCTGTACCAGCCATCATCGCCACCAGTGGTAATCCGAGGGTATCTCATTCTGTTTGTCTCTCAGCATATATACGAGACACCCATCGTCCTTGGAGACTCCCAGCAACGAGAAAAACAGTCGAGTATAGCAGGTACCCATGTCCTCCAAAAAGGCTGCGTGGAATCTCAGCTGGCAATAGAGAGAAGTTCCAGCAGCCTAACCACAAGAGAGGTAGGTGTAGCAGCAATATTCCATCAGCACATGTTCGATCATCGACGGGTGGTCTGCATGCAGAGGGTTAGGCTGGGATGCAACATCCAAGAGTCCTATGCTCTCACCTGGTGGCCACTGGGGGAACACACACTGGTTCTCTCGTACCTGTATCTTGCTGCTGCTCAAATAATTAATCCCTTGCACGAGATTGGCAGTCTCATATAGAGATGATATACATGGGAGGATGCTTGACGACTGCCATCGCAGCGCAGCGCGCGAAAATATAAAAGCGGGCAACACAGCTTCCCCTCATGCAGCAGCCCATGCTTCCCTTGCCAGCTACCAGCGCAAAGCACCGTGAGTGCTGGATGAGCTGCTGCAGGCGAGCGCCGTCTCCTCCGAGTGGCGAATCTGAGTGAGGAGAGCCGAAGTCCTGTCGGGACCGCGCCCAGTGCTACACACACACCTCTTGGATGCAACACGCAACACACGCGAATCTGCACGTCGCCAAGGCTGGAAAGACTGAGGGGTCCGATCCCGGCATCCTATAATATTACACATCTCATCTCTATCTTGGTCATCCTGCCTCCCCAATCGTGCGGTCCTGCCATACTGAACTTATCATACATGATTTTCGTCCCAGGACAAGCAAGCAGAGCAGAGCAAGCAAAGCTCGTTCCTGTCATCTGTGTCATATCACATTCGCGAGAGAGCTACTAGGCTGCGACGACAAACGACGAGGAGGACGACGAGCACTATCAACTGAAGAAGAAGAAGAAGAAGAAGAAAGAAAAGAAAAAGAAACACCAAGAGTCAGACCATTCATACTGACTACATCATGGCCACCGAGACGACTATCCTGGGCGCCGGCATCATCGGCCTCTCCACGGCGTACTACCTCGCCCAACACCAGCCGCCTTCGACGATCCACCTCGTCGAGTCCTGCCCAGAGCTGTTCGCCTCCGCGTCCGGCTACGCGGGCGGGTTCCTGGCGCGCGACTGGTTTGGCCCTGGGTCTGCCCCGCTCGCCGCCCTGAGCTTCGACGAGCACAGGCGTTTCGCGGACGCCCACGACGGCGCTGCGCGCTGGAGTTATCGGTCCAGCACGGCGGTGAGCTACACGCCTGCCTCGGAAGGGAAGAGGTCGAGGAAAGGGGCGAGGGGGGAGGACTGGTTGAGGACAGGGGCGAGCCGGGCCGTCGTCGCAAACGGGCAGGCCAGCACCAGCACCAGCAACAGCAACAGCAACAGGGACAGGGACGACGGAAACCAGGAGGGAGAGCAGAAGAAGAAGACCAAGGAGGGTGTCATCGTCGCCCCGCCGTGGCTCAGAAGGGAGGAAGGGGACGAGGTGAACATCATCGGCGACGGGGCCAACACAGCCCAGCTCGACCCGCTGCGCCTGTGCCGGTTCCTGCTGGACGAGTGCATCCGTCTGGGCGTGCATCTGCACCACCCGGCGCGCGCGCTTGCGGTCATGGCCGATATGCGCGGCGAGCTGTCGGCTGTGCGGATCGCGGACACCACGTCATCGTCGGGTGCCGAGAGCGACATCCCCTGCGCGAGGTTGATCATCGCCGCGGGCGCGTGGTCCGCGCGCGTCTTCTCGAGCTTGTTCCCCAAGTCGGTCTGCGAGCTGCCCATCTCGAGCCTGGCGGGCCACTCGCTCGTGGTTCGGTCGCCGCGGTGGACGGAGGAGATGGAGGCATCTGGGGCGGGCTTCCATGCCGTCTTCACCACGAGCAGGCAGGGCTACTCGCCCGAGATGTTCTCGCGCGTCGGCGCCGATATCTGGATGGGGGGGCTGAACTCGGCCGCCACACCGCTGCCCGAGGACCCCACAGGGAGGCGGGTCGAGGCCGAGGCGATCGCCCAGATCAAGAAGACGGCGGTCCAGCTCCTCGGGGGCAGACCCACGGGGGAGGAGGAGGAGGAGGCCGCTGCCGCCGAGGCGGTGGTGACCGACGACCTGGAGGTTGTCAAGGAGGCCCTGTGCTTCCGACCCGTCACCCCGTATGGCACCCCGATCATCTCCAGGCTGGACGATGGTCACCTCGGCGGCGGGATCACGACAAGGCCTGACGCAGAGGGCGGCGTGTTCCTCGCGGCCGGCCATGGGCCCTGGGGCATCTCGCTCAGCCTGGGCACGGGCATTGTGTTGGCGGAGATGGCGCAGGGGAGAAAGCCGAGCGCCGATGTGAGCTCCTTGATGATGTGGTGAGACGGCTGGGGCTCTACATGAAAGGGAAAGAAAAGAAAACTTTTTTCTACAGCAGGACAGATGTGGGTTAAGAACGGGGGGCGGAGTGATGAGGAGTCGTCCAGAGGGCGCATATAACAGCGCTGTGGGCCGACATATCTCTACTATCTCCAGGTGCCTTTGTGAATTTGTCGGGGACGGGTGGTTAATATCGATACACACACACACACACACACACACACGGGGAAATTGACGATCTCTACACCGGTTCAAGAGAAACGAGGGGGAGGGGAAGTAGCAGCACACAGCAGTACACAGAAGTACACAGCAGTAAACAGCAGTAAACAGCATTTACGATTTGTGTAAAAATTGTCTTGTAACTTGGCATATTCCCCTCCTCCGCCCTGATGCCGCCTGATGGGCAACATTTATAGGAGACATAGATCTATCTCATGTCCATCTAATTATTCCAGAACTATGCTCCTACGTGGGTGCTAGCCTATGTACTTATTGTGCGATTTCTGTCTCTTCAACATGTTTCATGGTGAGACTATCTACGGCCGGCTGTTGAAGAAGGATCTTTCCGTACCACGACGACAACGATGACGACGACATGATGTGCAATAGCAGAGGGTGGTAGAACATATCCTTGTCACACCTCTGGCAGTGCATTATCCATGTTGCGTCTCACATAGTAGTTTGGGGCGATACCGAGTCACACTGCATTGTTTCGTTTGCCATGTCTCATCACACCAACCGTTGCGCAGTGCACACCAGTGACAGTGTTGATAGTATTGGGAGGAAAGTGACAGTGGTGGCCGCCTGGCTGGTCTCCCTACCTGCTGGTATGAGTCCTTGTATGTGTGGCGTGATTCTTGAGAGGGGATGTCTTTTATCCTTTTATTTTAAAAATAAAAAAATAAAAAAATACTATCCTTCAAGGATCACTGGACCACAGAGGGAGAGGGTCGAGAACGGGCTATGCGGATGCTGCCGAGGTCCCCATCCCGACACATTTACTATTCCCCCTGCTGTTGTCCGGCGCCGAGTGCGTCGAGCCGCCGTATCAGCACGGCCATTATGAGGCACGATTTGTGTGTGACTGATGGACAGGCGTGCAGATCGACCCAGACTCTCGGTGTTGGTTTTGATCCAATCAGGCTGGGGATCACCTGAAGCGGGGTGCTCATGAAGCGCGATATGAAATTGTTTGGTTGGCCCTATCGGAGGAGGATGGCGTAAAGTTCGGGGGCCCGACTTGATTGATCATGGAATGGACGATCCTATCGACTGACATGTGTGTGGGTGGCCTCATGATCAGTTTTGTTTGGGGGGGGTCATAAGTTACTCTTCAGTGACCGGTAGCGCCCTAGATAAGCAAGAGACATACTCATCCTCATCATACAAATAAAAAGACTGTAGGTATATATGTGGTCAAGGTCCAAGAGAACCAACGCACAAGAGTTGATCCTCCTCCAAGTTGAGAAGAGAGGGGTTTCTCTCACGACTGGCTTACTTAAGAAAAGGGCCTGTACAGTTATCTCTGGCTACTACATACCATGGTACTCATAGTTCTGTACCATAGTAGTATGGCCCAAGTATGTACCTTATTATGTTAGCCAGGGCTATGTCGGTACTTTGTCCACTACAGACTATCGTAGTAGACCCCACTGTGACCAGCAGGGGGGTCCCTCACTATGGCATTGTTCCTGCCAACCAATCAACAAGCTCGACTTAGCGCCAGCTCCAGAGTTCTTTCCCGTGTTGTTGGGGCACCACCTTCTGTGGCATCAAATCACCAACCGTCCAACGTCCACCTCTCCAAAGCCCTTGCCCTTTCACCATCCCCATTCGGCATGCTCTTGGCCCCCAACCCGACCACAATAACGTTCAAGCCATCTTTTCTCTTTTGCCCCATCCCATCTTAGTACCCTGTCCCTGCTGGTCGCGCCTGCCCTGGCATACTACTGTGGTACATGATGTGGGCCTGGATCCTTCCCGGGTCCGTCCCGTCCAGCCGAGTAAGCAGGCGCAAGCCCAGAAGCACAGAGAGAGAGAGAGGGAAAGAGGGAGAAAGAGAAAGAGCAAGCCACAGTGATGATGAACACTCTTCATCCACACTCAATCACTCCCTCCAATCCTTCCCCCTCCGTCCCGTCCCATCATCCCCATCCCTCCCTCTCAAATCCACTTTCTCTCTCCCTCTCTGTGATAGTATGTAGAGGCCCCTCTCTTTCCCCCTCCCCCTCCTCTTCGCCTCAACTCATCATACGTACTACGACTTATTTTTCTGCTAGGGTCGCTCACATGGGGACGAATCACAGGTCGTGAAGAGGAATCGTCACCAAACAGCATATCCTGACGAGCTCTGCCATGCTTGGCCTCATTGGCTCCTACGTTTGATGACAACATTCTATACCCCACTCCAAGACCACGACGGCGTACTCGACCATCTCCCAATCTCTCTCGCCCTCTCTCCTCTTTTGTCACAAGGCGTTACGAGGCCTTCCTCTTCCTCTTCTTCTTTGGGACAATTGGCGCCTGTCAAACTGTGCACATCTTCCTTGCAACCCACCCTCCGCCATCATCTCGGTGCGACTCTACATATCCTGGTACATGTCAGGTCGCGCCACTCTGGGCAAGGTGTGAGCTGAGGCCAGATCCTGCTGGTTCCTCTTTACCCTCGGCGATAAAACTTTGTTGTCGGCACAGCATCCACACTGCCGAATCCGGTCACAGGCACAGGTACAGGCATTCTTCTGGAGAACTGGAGGGAGAGGTGTGTGAGAGCGCCCGGCCCGGACGGCTCCTTTTCATGTCGAGGGGGACGAGGACAGACCCTCATCACCTGCATGACATTGCGTACCTGCGTGCCGAGCGTCTGTTCACAGTGACAGGGTAAAGCCCCACCCCCTCTCTCTCTTTTTCTTCCTTCCTTTCTTCCTTTCACCACTCACCGTGGCTCCCCCCCTCCTCTTCCTCAATCAGGGCGCCTGTTTACAAGTGTCGGTGGTGCATGTGCGTGTGCGGGCTCGTCCCTCTTTTCGGCTCACTCTGCCCGTTCCACACTGGTTCTCCGCGTGTGCGACCTGCATTGCATGCGCAGCGGGGAACAGGCCAGAAAAGGCGGCCAGCCAATATAAGGAACGGGTCTACCGCTGGGCCTCAATCAATCTACATCATCACATCACTTGGTACCATCTGGACCCGGATCGTCTTTGGATCTCAGAAGCACAAGCACACACCCTCTTTAGGAAAATCTGGTCCCCGTGCGAGGACGCCACTGTGCGACGCCAACGTCCAAGTCGAGAAGTGGCCCGACGCCCCCATTCCCTACACAATACTTAGGTTCTCACATACCCGCCCCTCACGTCGGCTCTTCCATATCTGCACGTTGGGGGCCACGACGAAGATCGAATTCCCTCTTTCTCTCTCTTCCCCCCCCTCGAGTTCCACCTTTGCTTCCCGTACACTACTACTACACCAGACGCCACCACGCCTTGACGTGAGGCTCGTACACATACAATACACACACACACTCTCGCAACTTCTCAATTGGTTTTAATGATCTAGGTTGAGTGTACCAATTGATTCGCGACCTGATCACTCTCGTCCACCAGATTCAAGCCATTGTCTCCTCTCTTCTTGTCCTTCATTCGAGAACACGAGGCCGGAAAACCCCCCCGGAGAGAGGCGGCAGGCATCGATCGCCTCTGCAGGCTCCCTCCCCTCACTCTCTTACATAAACTCAAGCTCGACACGCAAGGCTACGCGAAGGAATTCCCGACCGAACAAGACTGACGACATCCATGTCATTACTTTGACACTTTGACTGCGCTTAGTCGCTTCGCACAAGCCTCGTCTCTGACGACAGCCGGACTGTCTCACAAAAGAGAGCACACACACACACACACACACACACACACATCATGGCAGCAGATCAGAGATCACCCGTCATATTACGAGAGATAGGCTCGGCGGTCACGACGAGAATGGAGGACCTAGTAAAGCGGATCTATATCCCGCTGACGTCGAGCAGTCCGCCTGGCCTGGTACAAGCAGACACTGTCGACCCTTGGAGCCAGTCTGGAAAGTATGGCCTGGCATGGACGTACTTCTCGTTGGTGCTGATGGGCTTGGTCTTGGTGGTCAGGTTATGGCACTACTGGCAGGACAAGATCAGGCAGGCCATCTACAAGCAGGAGGTGGAGCAATACTACCAGAACCTGTGGAGCCTGGAGCCGCAGCAGCAGCAGCAGCAACAAGAGTCGCTGCAGACCGGGCAGCCTTCTTCCGCCGCCGAACGCCATTTCTTCCCAGAGGAGGAGAAAGCCGCGACAGCCTTCCGGCCGAAAGAGCACTTTTCCTCTGTCGGCTTCATCAATGATACCCTGGCCCTCTTCCGGTGGGTCTTCTACCGACCTATCCCCGATATCAGGTGGCGCAAGCACAGGTTCACCTTCTCCTCGCTGGCCGTCCTGACTGTCGGCTTCCTCGGCCTGGCCTTTGTGGCCCTTTACTGCTTCCTGCCGCAGCCTCTCTACTGGGTCAGCATCCGCTACGGCTCGCCACCTCTGGCCATCCGGTCCGGCATGTTTGCCGTGGCCATGACCCCCTGGATCATCGCCACCAGTGTCAAGGCCAACCTCTTGAGCCTCGTCACAGGCATCGCCCCTGATCGGCTCAATGTGTTCCACCGATGGGCAGGGTACTTGTGTCTTTTCATGGCTCTGGTCCACATGGTCCCGTTCTTCATCCAGCCCGTGTGGGAGGACGGCGGCATGTCGGTCTTCTCCCAGCTCTTTCCGCCCGGGAGCGGTATCATCTACGGCAGCGGGATCGCATCTTTTGTCCCGCTGTGCTGGTTGTGCGTGGCGTCCCTGCCCGTCGTCCGGCGCCACCTGTACGAGCTCTTCGCCCTCCTCCACGCGCCCGTGGGCTACATCTACATTGCGATCCTGTTCTGGCACACCAAGAACTTCCTCATGTCGTGGAGTTATCTCTACTCGTCCATCGCCATCCTGGTCATCTGTAACCTCTGGCGCCTCAGCAAGCTGAACTGGACTAAGCCGTGGAGGTACGCCTTCCTGGTGGGCGACGAGGCCGCTATCCAGATCATGACGGAGAACACCATCAAGATCACCATCCCCACGCAGATGAAATGGGCTCCGGGCCAGTACGTCTACCTGCGCATGCCGGGCATCTCGCTGCTCGAGAATCACCCCTTCACCATCTCGTCCCTCTGCAGCGAGGATTTCCCCTCCGAGTACGGCGAGCAGTACCGAGACTGTGTGCTGGTCTTCCGACCCTATGGGGGGTTCACCAAGAAGGTGCTGGAGACGGCTATCGAGAAGGGCCCCTTTCACACCTACCGGGCCTTCCTGGACGGGCCGTACGGGGGCATGCGCCGAGAGCTGGCCGCCTTCGACACGTGCATCCTGATCGCGGGGGGCAGCGGCATCACATCGCTCATGTCGCAGCTGCTCAACCTGATCAAGCGGATGCGCGACGGCAAGGCCATCACCAAGAAGATCGTGGTGGTGTGGTCCCTCAAGCGGCTCGAGGCCATGGACTGGTTCCGCGAGGAGCTGCGCATCTGTCGGGAGTCGGCACCCCCCGAGAGCGTGACCTGCAAGTTCTTCGTGACGGCTGCCGTGCGGAACTCCATGGGCGCCCTTCCCAGCTCGCGCGCCCCGAGGCCGCTGTCCAACGTGTTCCACGACAAGCTCGACGGGTTTGTGGCGGGCATCGCGTCCAAGCGGAACTCGACGCTCATCGCAGATGTCGCGCAGGGGGACCCGGAGAGGGAGCGCGAGCTCAGGGCAGAGGAGCAGGACCGGTTTACGGCGCTGCCCCAGCAGAAATACTTACAACCATATAATATCCCACCGCCGCCACCCGGCCCGCCGCCGTTGTCGTCGTCGTCGTCCAAGAAGGACAGACAGTCTTATACGGACGACGCCCTGTCCCGACTCGAGGGCCGCACCGAGCGCGGTGACGAGCAACAACATCACCCCCACGAGAATACCACCACCTCCAGAGACACCAAAGAAGAGCCCGTTTCGGAACAACCACCACCATCCCCCGAGAAGGGCAAGAAGCGCGAATTTCACTTCCCACCCCTGCAGACCAAGACGGACGCGCCGCACTTCAACTACCCTCCCCCCAACTCGCCCAGCTACAAGCGCACGTCGCAGTACCTCGCCGCACAACAGCAGTCACAGTCACAGTCCCAGTCCCAGTCCGACGGTGAACAGGAGACTGGGCCCTCCCCTCAGCCGGGCAGCATGGATGCGTCAGGACGGCGGCCAGGTGCGCTGGACGTGCCAGAGCTGGCACACCTCCGGACCAACCTCGGCGGCGTGCAGGGCCAGCGGGCAGGAGCACGACCCACAAGCACATTTGGCCCGCCATCCGGGTTCGAGTTTGGGTTTCCCGAGACGCCGACCGAGTTCCAGAAGAACCTGATGCGATTTGCCTTCCCGGTGCCGCACCAGATCGACGGCGGGTGGAGCGTCGAATACGGGCGGCCGGACCTGGGGTTCATGCTCAAGGAGTGGGCGACGGGCGGCTCGGACGGGAGGGGGATCCTGGGCCGGCGGACCGCAGTGTTTGTGTGTGGGCCTCCTGCGATGCGGGTGGGCGTCGCGACCACGGTGGCGAGGCTGCAGGCGGAGATCTGGGGAGACCCTATGCTGGAGGAAATTTATCTGCATACAGAAAACTATGCTTTGTAGAAGAAGAAGACGGAAGGAGGGAAGGGAAAGGGAGTTTTGACTGGAGTTTATCATGAACGTTTACGAGATGAGATACCATTTTTTCCTTTTCTTTCTTTTGGTCCATACTGTATCAATAATCTAATATCCTAAGGAGGAAGGAAGGGCGAGGGTGGGGGGAGTTGGAGGTTGGCGGCGAGAACAACTGGGCCGAGATCGTAATGACCGCCCGGAAAAGTTGAGCCTTTGCTCAGGCTATGTATGGCTGGCTGGTCATTCAATTGAACATACTGAAGTAAATACATATATGTGATCAGCTTCTATCTCTCTACCTAAATACATATTGTTTACTAGATTCAGTGTCTGACCGAGGAGATGGACAACTCGGCTCTGCCCCATCACCGAAGCAAAGCCTCCAAGAACTCATGGGTCAGCGAAGGGAGAGACGGGCGTAAGAAGGAGAAAGGTGGATGCATGTACAAATCATCACAGCAACAACTCAACCAAGATCTCCTCCTCTGCCTCCTCCTCGTCTCCGTCCTCCTCCTGCTGCAATAGCAAGCTCGGTCTTCCCCTCGAGTCCTAAAGGCTCACGTTGCAGATCGTGTGAAGCATCTCAAACATGCCTGCCTGCCTGCCTGCCTGCCTGCCTCCCTACCTGGTCCCTCTCAGCAGGTCTCAAAAAGGTCGGCCGCTGTCAGAAACGAGAGACCCTGTGATGCACTTTCCTGGAGTATCCCCCTCCTACTCCCCCACTTTGAACGAACGGGGTTATTTCCGGATTATTTCATCCCTTGGGCGCCGCGGCAACTTGCTCCCCATGTCTCTCTGTCTCTGGCTGTCTTCCCTCCCTCTCCCTCTCCCTCTCCCTTTCTCTCTCTCCTCTTGACGCTCACCCCTCCCCTGTGCTGCCTACACTAGAAGGCGGTGGAATGTCCTTTTCTTAACGCACAGGATCCTCCTGTCTGACTTTTTTTCTTTTTTTCTTCTCTTTAATTTCTGACAAAGACAAGGGAAGAAAGCTGAGCGGAGGAGCCGGGGGCGGGGCTCCCATTCCTTCCAGGAGAGTTTTTGATGGACACGCCGCCATCCTCGAGTGACCTGTGGGGATGTTTTTTTCCCGGCTCGCGTGACCGCTTCGTTCAAAGGGAAAAGTAAAATCACCCACCCTCTGGAGAAGGACAAGGAGAGAGAGAGGGAACAAAGAAGCCGACGGGAAGCGTGCTTACGCTACCGAAAGAGAGGGTTCACGATACTTGGTGGCAAGGCAAAAAGTGGTGGCGTTTCCTTGACAAAGATAAACCATACCATCCTGTCCAACTAGCCAGTCCCTTGCCTCGGCGTGGCTGTCATCACTTGACCCCGTCTCTCGCTTTCTCGCGCTCTCTCTCTCTCTCTCTCTTTCTCTATTACTGTACCATGAGGGGCGGGGAGAAGTCAAGGCCTCCCGAGTAAGTAGTCATGAGCGACATCGCAGCACCCGTCCGTTTCGTTTGTCATGCGCCATGCCATGCGGCGCCTCCAAGGTTCGCTGAAAGAAGTCACATTCGTTCCCAAATCTCCTCGAACGGACGAGTGACTCAAAAAAAAAAAAAAAAAAAAAACTGTGCCGCGGTCCCTGTCCTGTCCACTGCATGCCCTTCTCTGCCAGCTGGTCATGAAACTTTTTTTAATATTGAGGAATGAAATTATTAATTCTGGTCATCTTCTTTTGCACAAGTTCCCAGTGCTGAATGAGTGAGCGCGATAGTGTTGTTTGTTGGGCCACATCATCACCAGCTGGATACTTGTAATCTGGGGCTGGGGGCGACGGCCGTATCTTTGGGGCTGTTCTTAGTCATGGGCCCTTTTACGGTTCAGCTCTCATACCATTTCGCAGCGGCAGGGCGAAAAGTTTACGTGTGCCCTTGGAGAAAAGGGCGTTTTTTCCTCTTCTTTTTAAGCTTTCTTTGGAGGGGCTAGGCTGTCTGTTGTCTAAGGGGCGAGCACACGTGTGCTTGGCTGCAGATCGACATTGTTGTTGATGATGATGATGATGATGATGATGGCAAAGGGGAGAGGAGGCTGTGCGCCCTTGTTCATTCTCTTTCCGGTATGAAAAACTACGTGCGAGGCCTCTTTGGTCACCTGCAAGGTCCGCCCAGCGATCTTCAGGCGTGTTGTCTACGCCACTGGCCAGACTTTGGGGGGGATATTCTTGGCATGAAGAAAAAAAGAGGAGAAAGAGAGTCAGAGAGAGAGAGAGAGAGAGAGAGAGAAAGAGCCTTTGATCAGTTCCCCTTTTCGTAATGTCACCTCACCCTCCAGCTCGAGTCTTCGGCCCCCGCGGTGTGTACTTGTAAGTAAGGAAAGAGTGATGGTTGGGCAAGCTCACTCATTCCTTGAAATTAGCGTGGTCGTTTGTCTTACGAGGGAAGGCTCGATGCCGAGTTATCATTGGCTCAGCCATTCGGCCAACCCCCTCCTTCCCTACTCATGCCTCTGGGCTTTTCTCTCTTTTTCCTTCCTTCCTTCCTCCCTCCGCGGCGACGGTGGCTGACGAGAGGAAAGTGCAACTCTGTAAGGCAATATACATGTCGTCAAGATGATGACGATGATGATGATAATGATTTGAAGAAAGAACCACCCAGAGATAATGTTTACCTGGCGAATAAATGTTCCCGTGAATGAGGGCAACCCTCCCCCGCCCCTCCCGGTGTCTCGGAAGAAGAAAAGAAAAAAAGAAGGCACTGCGCCACGGGCCCTCGAGCCTTGTCCAGTCAGTGCTAAGCTCGGCACGCATTTCAGCGTCTTCCCCGGGCGGGGTGAGTCAAATCCAAATCCTCCGCCTGGGAGGTTTTTCTCTCCCTCTTGTTCCCCTTCCTTGCCGAGCGGTTACGATTGCGACTACGAGTCCTATCTCATCTCCTGTAGACGACACGAGGTAAATAATCAATCGGCTTGCTTTCCCTAGCTCTACCGCGCGGCCAACAAAAAAAAAAAACATGGGGGAAGAGATGACAGGCCAACATCACGAGCATCATATTAAAGGGTGTGTGTATGCATGTGTCGGAGATGAGATACTTAGTATGTACAATGAACGTGTACTACACTATCTGACTACTTACATGGGCCTGGGCTGGCTGGCGTCTTGGCTGCCTGTGCCGCTTCCGGTCACGATGCTCCGTCCAGAGCTAAGCCCGTACGTAGTGTTAGTGCAGTATAGTGTAACAGGGGGGGGGGTTCCTTTTTTTCTCTTGAAGATTTGAGAAGGAGAGGAAAGGAAAATAAAAGAAGCAAGTAGTGTGCCATAGTGCTACTATTTGGAAGACCCGAGGTGAGGGGGAAGATAGATAGATAGTGCCACCGTTTTTTTTAAATCATAGCAAAGTTGTCCCTTTTGCACATTCCGCCTCGAGACTACTTTCTAGTGAGCGAAACAAGCCGCAACGGCCCCCCCCCCCTCCCTCCCTCCTGTTTAGCGTGTGCATACACGTGCAGAGAGGCAAGGCTCACTTAGATACAGTGTTAGTTGTCTCACAACACGCGAAAATGGCTCCCCCTCTCCGCCGCCCCCTCGGTTGGCAAGATGGGTATGATCATCTTCAGCAGCCAAGGTGACGCCGAGTATCGCTTGAAGAGAGAGCGAGAGACAACACAGAGAGACACATGGGGTCTGTCTATCTACAAAGGCTGGAAGGTACTATACCTCTCAGTTCAGATCAATCCTGGATGAGGTTGGCTGGCTATCAAACACTCTGAAGTGAACCAACTGGGACTGACCGGCAAAAACGAAAATCACGAAGAAAAGAAGAAAGAAGAAAAAAACCTATCATGGCCCCCAAAAAAAACACCGTCGGCAGCCTGATTATGATGACGCCTAGGCTGGGCTGATGCACACCCACACCCACACCCACACCCCATACACCTTGTCAGATAACGAGGCCCAGTGCTTCTGCGGGACAATAAAAAGACAAGAAAAGGCAAATCTGCATTTTGGTTTTTTCCTTTTTTTGGGTGGGAGATGGACGGACCACATGGCACACACATGGCCAAGCATGAATGCACTTTTGTTTCTTCCTTTTTTTTTCTTTCTCTTTTCTCTTCTTCCCATTCTTCCAGTCCGTGGCCCGTGTCCCGTCCTCGTGGCTTTGGGGCCCGGTCTTATCCCATTCCCCCCCCCTCCCCCCGGGCCCCGTTCTCCTCCTCTTCTTCAGAAGCTATTGGTGGTTGTGCAAGACACTACTGTTGTACTACATCATACATACAACGTGCATGTGTATGTGGTGGATTTTAATTCCCGTTTGTCAGGGCCTCCCCCCCCCCCCCGGGGCGGAGTCGAGAGGCGGGGAATAAGGAATTTTGATTGTTTACCCTCCGTCTAATGCTGTCCCGCCTCAACAACGCATCACGATGATGATAGTGATAAGTCACAAGCGAGTTTGCGTTGTCCTCCCCCCCCCCTCTTCTCTCTCTTTCCAAGGAACGAACATCGGAGGGGGAGGGGGAGGGGAGGGGTGTTTCACCAACACTCATCTTCCTGCATACACGTGTTAGTGAGAGGGGCACAATGCGTTGTGTGTGTGTGTGTGTGTGTGTGAGAGAGAGACTGGGGACTGCGCCATGACCAGGCTCGAGATCTCCCCGCGCGCCCGCCATCGGCCTGACAAGACGAAAACAGCGTCAAGACGGCGCTACCAGGCCAGGGTTCTGGTCGAGAAAGAAAAGGACAAGAAGACAACAGGGCCGGGCAGGGAGACAACGCCTGGTGCGGCGGTGTCCATTAGATCTTTTTGGGGGGGGGGGGGGTGATGTCTTGTGTGTACTATTATGGTAGCAGCAGCAGGTTAGGGAGTGGGCATGCATGCAAGCTTGTGATGCAGCTCCGAGGGTTTTTCTTCTTCTTCTCGTTATCGTTCGTACAGCAGCAGGACGGAAAAGGTTTCAGTTGGGCGCGCTGCATGCATACTTGTGGTAAGGAGTGCGGGCATCACTCGCGATGGTGGACTATGCAAGGGAGGCCCGGGGGCCGGGAGTGGATGGGAGGGTGGGAGGTTGGTTTGCGGTGAAGGTGGGAGATAGTGTGTTTGTGAAAAGGTGCAGTGTAGGTGTGGAGTCGGAGGGGGGGGGGGGTTCGATGGGATGACGATGCAATGCTGCTGTGTGAGTGTGATGGGTGTGGGTGTGTGTGAGTGGGAAGCGAGCCAGGCAGCCAGGCACACACACATATACTAGCTAAGGTACACACACACCGTCGATTCGGGAAAGACAATCGTCTTGAATGTTCTCGAAGGCCCCCCCCCCCTTCCCTGGAAGGAGGAAGAAGAATGGGGCATGCTCCGCCCTGCAGCGGCATGGTGCAGCTCACAAAGGTTGCAGGGTGACCTGTACGAGAATATCCGCTCTTCACTCAGGACAAATGAAAAGTTGTGATTCGTACTATGTAAATGAGCGGTAAGTCGGTCGGGGTGGCTTTGAAATGAAATGCAAGGCGAGAGAGATGCAGGCTACCCGACCAAGTAAATGCTGCCCCCTCTCCTCCCCGTCCTTGGAGAGAGAGAGACAGAGAGAAAGAGAGGGGATGCGACCCCGTCTAAGACGGGGCCCCGCGTGTGGGCCATTTCGCGGATGGTTGGTTAGCACCGTAGATTTTCACAGATCGAGCCTATGAACCACCGATCTATGCAAGAAAGGAACACCAACAAGAAAGAAAAAAAATCCAAATCATCCGAGAGGAGGACAAGTGAGATGAGATGTTGGAAAAGTCAGCTACTGGACATGCCACTGACAAATAAAGTCGGGCCACGAAAAGGGGGGGGGGTTTTCGGGAAGTTTGAGTGAGCCAGTGTAGCACCCCCCCTCTGTGCGTTGGCTAAGTAAGTAACGAATTTTCACATAAGAGATTTGAATCTTCGATTTGGCATTCCTTTCTGCGACATTTCCAAAAAAAATCAGCTGGCAATCACGTTGTCTGATCGGTCAGCGGAAAAAAAAAAAATTGGAGGCGAGAGAGGCAAAATGTAACGGGCGCTTTTGTGATCTCGAAGGGGTTTCCTCAAGAAACGTTGATCAGGAGCCCCGAAATTACCCGGTGCGACCATGGTGACTCTTGTTGCTGATCATTCAATGGTTGTTGAATGGCTGGGAGGTGGCGTGTTTTCTTTCCCTATCCGACAACGTAAGTTTGGGAGGCTATTTCCAATATCGAAAGTGCCGTGTTCACAAGAGTGGTTTTTCTGGGGGGGCCTGTGACGAGTTGTGCCATTTCATACATACATGCGGGGCAACGAGTGGACGACTCGGGGGAGAGAGGGTGTACATACTACAGGACTACAATAGGTTGTGTAGCACGACATACAACACGACCTGATGCAGATGCAGTAATCACCCAAGTCCCCCTTATCACCTTGCAGCAGCACCAGCACCAGCAGTAGTAGTAGCCTTTGTGATTATTGGGCCCCTCGGGTGTCAGTTATCCTACGTGGTACAATCACTAAAAGGCAACAAGGTCTCGGTCCTCATGGCCCAACACACATCGGATGACCGAATGAACTGTCTGACTTTGTCTGTCTATACCGTTTTATCTTTTATTCCTGATCGAGATGGTTTGGGCCGTGGCCGGCTCTGGCCCATTCCCTCGGTCGCTCCAGGGACCGGCGTAGCCGGATATTATTATAGACCAGGACGGACAAAGGCACAACACGACAATCACTAGGCGGGCGAGGTTCGGCTGTACATAGTAGGAACGCGTAAATTGAGTGGCTTGACAAGCAGCCAGTTGAAAGATTCGTAGTGTGAGGCCTGGACTCAAATAAAATTCCGGCGGTAGCTAGGGCGCCCAGACCTGCCCGGGAAGAAGGGGGGGGGGAGATATGCACCTAATGAATGCATGCATTTTATTAGGGACACAAGAGAGCGCCCCAAGGGGCTTATTCCCGTGATGCTGTGGTGATCAGACGTGACCGTGTCAAGAAGAGTTTAGAAGAAAAAAAAGAAAAGAAGAAAAAAAAAAGGATTGCTGCCAAATTTGGGTGGACAGATGGAGCCAGGCTGATGACAATGCGGACTGAACTGCCCCAAAGTTAGGAGGCAGCTGGAAACAAACCCCGGACGATGAAGGGGGGGAAGAGAAGAAAAATAGGTTAAGGTAAGGGACACGGGCGTGTCGGGGTAGACTCGTATTGTTAGGGAGATTGCGCGTCGGCCCAGCCAGAGAAAGACTCCTAATCGCCCGTGGCCAAAATTAGCAGGGCTGTTTTTGGGGTGGCTGTGGCTTGCCGAGGTGGACGGACGCGGAGGAGGACTCGAGAATCTCGAACATGATGGATCATATCACAGCTCCGCCCTAAACCCCCCTCCCTCCTCCTCCTACGAAGGCCCCAAGCCCTGGGGCACTGCAGCAAGTGCTGCGGCAGTTGCAGACATGGTGCGTTTCGTAAGTTTTAAAAAAGTAGTATTACGTAGTAAGTTGTATGTATTATCGACACAGTAACAACAAACAGCAAAAGCAGCAGCGGCAGTAGCAGTAACCGCGGAAAGGATAAGGATGAGGAGCCACAAACCGAGAAGGAGGGAGGGTGGTGAGATCATCGCAATTTCGTCTGTGCTTTGGCTATTTCCACGTCACGAGGAACCACGGCAGGATGGATGGAAATGGGAAGAAGAAGGAGGAGGAGGGGGGACCCGAAAGTGCGGCCAGGTAACGAGAACGGAAGTAGGACCTGCTGTGTAAGGTGCGTAAAACCTGCTGGCTCCATTTGTAGCACGCCTTGGTACGACTACTATAGGCTGCTTCGGGCTGTGGTGTACGTAGTGTTAGGTTGCCCCGCAGGCCTTGAAATGTTGAGCTGACCTACCAAAGCCTGCCTAAGCCTGCTAACTGACTGACTGGCCCAGTGGCCCATCCACCAAGAGAAATGACACTGCCAGATACCAACCAACCTCGTATCTGGATGATGTTTTGTTCCACAGCAGAGAGATCGAACGCTGTCTCTCTCTCTCTCTCTGTGTGTGTGTGTGTGTTATGATGAAAATCTCTTCTTTTTTTTTCTTTTCATGAATCTTCCTACAGTCAGAGCTTAGGAAATTTGGGGATAGAGTTCCAATGTGGCAAAAAAAAGTCGCGAACAGGGAAGGGAAGGGGAAAAAAAAAAAGAAAAAGGAAAAGAAAAAAATAGGCTGGGACGGGTAACTGGGGGGGGGGGGCAACAGAGCCATCCAACCACCTGGCACGCCTGGTTGCAGCTGCACCACCCACCACTACACAATGTACCAGAGTACCCCCGAGGTTTCTGAATATGACTCTTACCGTCCGTCGCCCCCCTGAAAATCTCATACACGCTCTGTGTCTTATCTCTAACCACCTATTCCCTATCCCTTCCCCATCCCTACACATACTCACCCACGCCATATTACTTATGGAAAGAGAAGATGAAGATGAAATAGAGGAAAAAGAAAAATATGATGTGCTATCTCTGTACCATGTGTCAGACGGCCAGACTGTTTCGAGAAGGGGCCCATCTTACTCTTGAGGATTTTGGATGAGTGAGGATTGGGTAAGAGAGGGGGGGGCAGGGACGAGGGAGGAGAAACAAAGAGTCATCGCGATCCTCCCTCTTTCTTGTCTCTACTTTTCCCTGTACTTTGGCTGTCTTTGTGTCCCCGCCCATGTCCAGGGTCGCATATTCGGGGTGGCGCTAGTCCTTAAAAGGCCATAGTGGGGCGCTAGATCCCTACAAATCTGCAGTGGTGTCCAATCGCCGGAAGGTCTACATGGTGGTGGCTTCCCTGTTCTGTTTAGCCAGCCACCCTCGTCCCACCATTCCACTAACAGGAACCGTACCCCCCTCCTTCCTTGCCCTCGAATTTCTGGCGTACCATGTACATACCTGGCTGTGTGTCTGGTGGGTGTGGGTTGGTGGGTGTGGGTGTGGGTGTGGGTGTGGGTGCATGTCCTTTTTTTCCTTTCTTCTTCTGCAGCTACTGCGTACAGCAGCAGCAGACTACCACCCGTCCTTGCCGTTAATAGGTCTTGCAGGGGTGGGGTGGCCTTACCGTTGCGCGTCCCGGGTACTTGTCAATGTACCTCAAACGCCCAGATGACACCGCCGGGGTACCTCTGGTGGGAGAGAACAGGCTGTCCCGAGATGCTGAGAAGCCAGAGGGCAGCTGCCAGTAGGTGGGAATCTTCAAAACTGCTTGGGGGCCCGCCGTCGTGAATCCCCTCCCTCCTTTTTCCCCTTCTCTCGCTATCGAGCAGGCAAGATGTTCGATTCGACCTCTTGAGAAGTGCTAAAGCGACTCTTTGTGGTCTGCTTCTGCACATATTCTGCTGCAAGGTCGACTCTTCCTTGATCTGATCTCGTCTTTTCTTGTTTGTCTCTCTCATGGTGTTGGTTTGATTTGTTCTTTTTGATTTGAGAAATCCTCAAAAAATCTCCTCTCATCGGTTTTCGGTGGTTCTTTTTTCGTTTGTTTTTTTTAATCCATCTCTCAGCAACCAGACTGAACTACGCCCCTCAATCACAGTCGGACAAACCAGGCCTGAGCATCATCTCTCCCTCTCTCTCTCTCTCTCTTACGAACTCATTTTTTTTCTTCGTTTCTCTCAACCCCTTGGCCAGTCTGTTTTTCTCTTCTTCTTCTCCCAACTTCTCTTGTCTCCTTTCCTCTCCCGTGAGGCATTTGCTTGCACCTGCGAGAGAGAGAGAAAGAAAAAGACAAGAAAAGCAAGGAGTGAGAGAGAACAGAGACGGGGACAACAGGTCCGTTCTTGGGATATCGACATCGGAACCCCTTCGGTAGACGATTCCATCCTCAACCAGTCGCCTCGCCCCAATTTCTACTACCCCATCAACATCATCATCTCGAAAACGACGTCTGGTGTGCTTCTTTCACTTCTCTCATCGGACACGGCCGAGTTAGTCACAAGTCACAACCTCAGCTTTCCCCTAGCATCTCCTGATTCGGAGACCGCTGGAGACTGCGAGACCTGGCCAACACCTTGGACTCTCGCCACCACTAGTTGCGCTACGAAGGGCCCCATCTTCAGGCTTCCGCCCCCCTCGCCCCCAGGGCCTGAATCACACTCACGCCAGCGACTCATTTCCCGTCACGTAGACTGTGACTCGACAGGTAAGGACCCAGATCGATCCCAGATTACTGCCGCACCAATGCCCGAACATACCCCATACCCATGCATACCTGTTCACAGCACGCACACACACCATCCATACGCCCATGATCACGATTACCCATCATTTGCCCTGCCCAGCCCTGCCCAACCTGCCCTTGAGGCTTTGTTGCGTGCGCCCAGCGCCCAACCAGGCCAGCCTTCGAAGACCCTCCCCCGCCCCCCCCCTTCCCCTGGGGCAGCCTCTCTCCAGTGGGACAGTCTCCCACCTGGTATCAGCCTCTCTCCTCTCTGCTACAGTGTCCCCCCCCCCCGGCCCAGCCGCTCCTACTACACCTACCAACCTACCCAACCCTGCTTTGTCCGACCTTGCGACCCAGCAGCGGCAAAGGCTTTGTGGGTCTCTCGCCACTCCTATCACAGGTTCGAAAAAGAGTCATCCAAGACCAGACACGTATAATGGGGCACCATCCTGTCGTGGACGTGGCCGTGTCTACCTGGCCGCCTCCAGCATCGGAGGTCAGACACTGCCTGGTCTGGTCCACTCTACCATACCCAAACCAACATCATCGTCATCTTCGTCTTGTGCCCTCAGCTCGTCCCCCCCTTTCTTCGTATCCCCTTGCTCATCATTCCCACGACGCCTCTTCAGCCTGGCCTAGCCACTGCCTAGAGCTTTGAGGCGCTTGCCTTGCCTTGCCTTCCCAGGGTAACAGGCTCCGGTGACCATACACGCGCACGCTCTTTCTTTGGGCCCTTGCTTTGCCCTCTGGGACATCACCAGGTTACTCATACTTC
Source organism: Cryphonectria naterciae (assembly GCA_014850475.1). Taxonomy (NCBI): domain Eukaryota; kingdom Fungi; phylum Ascomycota; class Sordariomycetes; order Diaporthales; family Cryphonectriaceae; genus Cryphonectria; species Cryphonectria naterciae. The sequence goes on along the minus strand of JACWST010000044.1, from coordinate 157,520 downwards.
AGATGACAGTGGCGCCTTTACCAACCTCTTATTAAAGAAGAATTCCTTTTCCTGTCCTTCCACGGCATGTCATCGCCAGCCAAGGACAATTGCATCAGACTTTCCATCGCCTTGCGGATTCTCTCAACCTCTCTCGACCACCTGCTATAATCCTCTGGCAGTTCAATCGACACTCCCCCTCTTCTCCAACATACCCGACCAATCACACAACACGAACCCGACTTGCAATTAAAATAGTATTTATGTGGTACAAGATGGCTTGCCAGTAAGAATCTTCGTCTCGGTCAAATATTTTACGCCAGGGAACCAAAAGAAAAGAAAAAAGAAAAAAGAGAAGGAAAAAAAAAAAAAAAAAAAAAAAAAAGAGGGGGGTGGGGGAGAAGCAGTCTAGTAGGACTCAGTCCATGTCGTCAAAGTTCACCGAGATCGATGGAGGGAGTGCGAGCGCGAGCGCGAGAAGCGTGTGGCCTGTTGTCTTTGTGAGAGTTGCGGATGATGGGGTCGAAGCCCCAGACCGGACGGCCGATGCGCTGTAGGGCGTGAATGACCTGGAGAGAAAGTTAGTAAGCTAGAATAAAGGGGCCCTAGATCTTAACTCAAGGTGAGGGGGGCAGGGAGATGTGCTCTGGGCTGGTGGACTCACGTCGTAGACGGTGACAGTCTTGGCATGTCGGTTCTCGACATAGGTTATGCAGTCACGGAGGATCTGAAAAGAATCTTGTAAGCGCGGTGTTCCGGTATGGGTGCCTGCCTGCCTGTCTGGCCCCTGATTTGAAGATGGGTGCTTGAGGAGGAAAGCGATACGCACGCTCGTCAGGCGGTCCTTCAGCGCGGCTCGAACGTCGTCATAGATGCCAGCGGAGATGCGCTTTACGCCGCCGCGACGTGCAAGGCGCCTGTTTTGCAAAAAGTGGCCATTGTCAGCATCTGCCCACGAATCGTACGGTTTGTTTGTTCGACGATGCGGATGAAATTATGGGTACCAGACGGAGAGGGGGATGAGGAGGAGGACGAGAATGAGGAGGAGACTGGTATGATTGTGGTTGTCGTGGCGACAAAAATAAGGCGTTGTTGTTTTACTTACCGAATATCAGGGCGAGCTGCAAGACGGCAGGGAAAGAACATAAGACACGTTAGCGAGGCGGTCAAGTGAGTGAGCGAGTGTCTGATGAATTTTCTGCAAGTAAATTTTCTAGATAACGTACTGATCCCTCGTATGTTGTCCCTCATGATCTTCCTGCATTTTCGTGATCAGCACCCCGCTCATCGTGACGCTCCATCGACTCGTGACGATGGGGCCGTTTCGGCCCTGCCTGAAACTTGCACGATCGAGCTTGTGGACGGTGTCACTTTGATATATGCCACCAACAAACACTTACCGATGCCGCTTGGCGCCAGACTTACCGCCTAGCCCAAGAGCCTTGCCCGCAACCATACCAGAGAAGGACTTGGAACCAGAAGGTCCACCACGCTGGGGGATCGTCGTGAAAGGCATGGCTAGGGGTAGCTGCGCTGGTGCCGGTGGGCACCGTGGACCAAGGGAAGAGGATGGACTATAGCGTCAACATAAGTGGCGAGAATAATAATGATAATATAATTAAGTGAACGCCGGCTAAAGTCACCCGTTCAGGCGACCAGTCTGAAGTTGTTGGTGTCAGACGGGACGGGAATGGGCTCACTTGCTGTGGGGTTGCTTTCAAAAGTTGAACACAGTTAAGAAACAGACAAACGAGCCATACTTTAGTAGTGGAAAGGCGGAGGCCTACAGTAGTAGCATGGGAAGAGGGAGAGGGGAGGAGGGGCTGGTTGGCCGGGGGCTCAGCTGCCGTTGGTAGTAAACTGATAAGATAAGCTAATCAATATACCACCACACCATAGTCAACACTTGTGCTACATAGTACATCACAGTACAAGCAAAGCAACAGACGACTTGGGCAGGATTCAAGGCTCAAGAAGCTTATTAAATTACACTAAGCTGGGAATTACAAAGTCTCTATACTCAGACGATGCCATATACTCACGTCAGCTTTAGTATCTCGAGAGAGATAAAGCATGCTCCCTCGATACAATACAGTCCCTCTCATCCTCCAACGCCATAGCGTATCTCCTATATATTTACCATGTCTTTGGTTTTCCAAGAACTATCCCATGGTTGTTGAAATTGTATCGTTTCCTTTCTATGAGAGACCCGTTTGGATCGTCTTCTTTTCTATTCCGAGATGAAAGTAGCCTCACTGAACAGCGTACCTTCCTCCACCGTCTCCTCGTCTCCTGTCTTCAGCTTCAGAGTCACCTTGTGATTCCTCGGCATGAACTGTACCAAGTTGCTTAGCCCCAATGCACATTCGTAATTAGGCAAGTGACAGCACAAGACTTACCTGGTAGATATATGGCTTGGTACCGGCGGCTCCAGCAACAATCTGCTTGACGAACCCGGGGACCTCGGCCATGACGTCGATCCTGTCAAGCCTGTCCTCCAGCTCCGTCTCGATCACCGCCTCCACCGGCTTCCCGTCCTTGGTGGTCCCGCTCCACTCAAACTTGACAGCCTCAGGCTCCGGCCACGAGTTACTGTCGTCCTGCTTGGTCCTGGTATGGGTGGCCTTGTTGGTGCAGCCTCCAGAGATGATCTCCCCGTCCTTGACGATTCCACCCACACTGACCACGGTGGATCCGTATGACGGAGGGGTCGTGTACTCCATCAGCACCGCAGACAGATTCTTGCCCTGGAAGTTGGCGTAGCTCCATTTCGCCGCCGCGTGGTGCGGCTTCATGCCCTGCAGCGCGTGAATGAAGAGAGCCTTGCCCTTGTAGTCGATGGGGCCATCGGGTGTGGCGATTGTGCCCTCGGCGACGCAGCGCGGCCAGAAGGCATGGCGCATCGACCCCCACGGGTTTGAGAGGTCCGTACCGTACAGCGTCTTGCCGTCCTTGCCGCAGACGAAACCCGGGGCCGCCTTTCGGACGGTTATGTTGACCACAGACCTGGCATCGTTCATCGACTTGATCGTATAGGACTCCCCGTCCGCCGACAGCTCGATGGCGCAGTCTTGTGCGTAGAAGTTGCACTGGTCCTCGCTGAAGTCGACGTCCTTGAGCTGCGTTGAGCACCAGAGCGGTTCCTTGGTGGTCTCCGGGTAGAAGATCTTAGAGTTGAACTGGACAGTCGTGCGGATGCCGCTGTGCACAGAAACATCAGACGGTCAGCATTGGGGTGTTTAAGGCTAGGTTGCACAAAGGGAGGACAATGAAAAAAAGTGGTGGCGTACGCCACGTTACTATAGATGACCTGACAGAAAGCCGCGTGCCCGCTGTCCGCCATCAGGTAGAAGGTGAAGGTCTCCACGCTCGTCGAGTTCATGCAGAACCACTTCATGTCTTCTCTGTTCAGCTCGGTATAGGGCGTTTCCTTCGCCTGCTCGGCCACGGAGCGGATTGCGGAGGGGCCATAGATGGGCTCCTTGGTGCCAGCCACGTCGGCCAGCCTTGGGTGACATCGTCGTCAGTTTGCAGGTTGTCCTCAGGTCTCTACCAACATTGAGGATATGAACTCACTGCTTCTGAGCCCACTTGAACATCTTTGGGTTTGGGGGTTTGGAGGGGGGGGTAGGAGCACGGTCTTTAGAGGTTGGAATGAGGGGCAGGAAGTTGGGCGTTTCGAAACGAGTTCTGGAAGTAAATGGTATGAATAGGAAGCTCGAGACAAAATCTCAAGTGATGAGAAGAACAGAATACCGTGCAATAAAAGGCTCGAATACTGCTCTTAATCACACCGCCCTTGTCTGAGTTGGCCTTGGGAAGATCAATGCCTGAACGTGGAGGACGGCAAGAACATGAAAATCGCTTGGATGGAGGGGCCCTTGTCTATGCAATAGCAGCTTCGAGTGTCACTGCATGTGCCTCTGAGAGCCCCACTGACATCAGCCCGGGACGTCCGGCCAGGGCATTGGGCGGCTGACGGACCCCTAGCAAACCCCCTAGCACCCATTGAGGTCGGGGCCCCTGTCATCTGTTCGGTGCAGCGCCTAGAGCTCGCTCCCGCTTTTGCCAGCCGCGCTCCGGCGAGAAACATCTAGGAAAGATCGATCCCTCTGAAAATTTCCCGCTCCTTGTCATGATCGCGAATCGCGTGCCTCCCTTCCCCCCCCGTTTCCGCCCGAACCACCACACCTCCCACAGCCCAGGTGGACGCGAAATACTCTGACGACACGAGAGCTGCAACCTGTGAAGAACCGTTGGCCGCGCAGAGTCCGTCATAATGTCTAAGCCGCGGGGTGGTGCGGCTGTCGACCAGCTGGTTAAGCTCATCGTCGGAGCCGGACAGGCCAGCCCAAGTCCGCCTGTCGGTCCTGCGCTGGGCAGTAAGGGTATCAAGTCGATGGATTTCTGCAAGGTACGACGGACAGCATACCGTGTTTGACCTGCTTGGTACATGCATACTGACTGACGCCCTTCCTCACCCAGGAATTCAACGCGAGGACAGCACACATCAACCCAGGCACGCCGCTACCCGTCCGCGTCACCGTCCGGCCTGACCGATCATTCCACTTCGACGTACGGACGCCACAGACATCATGGCTACTTCTCAACGCAGCCGAGGCGCCGATGGGCAAAAAGGGCAAGAGGAAAGGCGCCGCGAAGCCGGGTCACGACACCGCCGGGTCGGTTAGTCTGAAGCATGTCTACGAAATCGCCAAGGTCAAGCAGTCTGAGCTGCGGCTCTCTGGTCTATCCCTTGAGGGCCTCTGCAGGTCGATCATCTACCAGGCAAGGTCAATAGGCATCAACGTTGTGGCATAGAGAAGCCAGGTTTCTATATGGTTGTTGCACTCTCTAGGCTGGACTGTGCCTAGTGATCCACATGGCTGGCGTTCAGGATCGGGTTTAAAATGGAATTGCGGAACCCAAAACAAAAAACAAAAAAAATGAAGGAAAAAGAAAAAGATTTAAGGCTTGAGGCACGTGAGCGATCATCCTGTATCATCGACATTGTACCAATATAGTGTACAAATGAGGAAGACAAGCTCCGGCAGACTGCGCCTGGGAGCACCCTTCATTGTTGTCCTGAGCGGCCGCCGCTATGTTCAGAAAATCACAGGGTGGTGTCGAGAGTGATTCACGCAAGCCCGTCCGTAGTGGCAGTTTGCTTTCATTGCTGTCACGGACCAAAGTCTTTCCCAGCCTCAGGCCCAATGCACAATCAGCCCCCTTGGGCCGGTGTTCGGCCGAGACAGCGAGACCCTTGGGGCGGCTACAGAAGCAAAGCACAGCATTCAGCCCTGTGGCGAAGCTGATACGGCAGATGGAATCAGTGGCTTTTTTGTTGTTAGTCATGCGGGTAAGAGGAAAACTAGATGACATGCAGCATATGGCGACAGCCGAGCATCTAGTTTACCAGCTTCGGGCGGTAAGATGGTTAATTAGAATTGCCCAACCCCTCGTGCGCTGCCATCCTAGCGCGGAAAGAAGTTCTCAATTGTCCATACTCGTCCTCTTTTAAGACAACGACGTCAGGGAGCTGGCCTAGCCGCGGCCACAGGATGGTCACGCTCTTGAAGTGCCGGTGCCTTTGTTGCTCTCCCAGATAGGCTCTTGAGACGTAAGCTTACTTCACTTACTCAGTTAATTGATACCACAGCCACGGTTGCCTGAGGCTAGCGAACGTGGCACAGAATTCAATTTCTCGTGACCGGCAGCGTTTGTGATATTTCAATGGATGATACTTCACCACCTGACACGGCCGTAGATCGCGATCGAAGCCACAAAACTCAAATGCCCAGGAGCAAACCCTTCAGGTGATGTAAACTGTACACGAGTAGACGAAAGTACGGAGTTTTTTCCTGGGTAAGTAGTTGGTGGCGCAAGATGGGGAGTATATGACTGAGAAAGGAGAAGAGGAAATGATATTGTGGAATTTCGATCCCGCATTCCAGTGAAGCAAATGAGCCAGCCATACACACGAGGTATCAATAATCATGTGTAAGCCCCTCCGGGTTCGCCGATGACCAACTTCGGGGGAGGGGGGGTATGTCCAAGCTTGCCTGCTGCTCTCTCTTGTCTCTGGTTCACAACGATGACAAGAGCAGCAAACAACAATGTAACAGATGGCGCGCTTAGGAACTGAGCCAGACCGAAGTTGGTTCCTAGGAAAAGCGCACGATGTTCACCAGGGGTCAGTACTTCTCTTTCCGTCCCTCTATGACACCAGGCATCTGTACTCTTTTCTTTCTGTGTCGTCAGTATGTGCTACTTTTTAAGTCACTGTGCACGATGGATCCCACGAGAGAGGACCACGCAGCGGGCCAGGACTCACGATAGGGTTGACCCACGACAAGGTGGGTAGGCTTTTGAGGATCGATGGCCAGAAAGAGAAAACCCGAGCCCCCGTCGTCTCTGGCTGCAAAATAGGCCGTGGCCGACTCCGCAGCATGAGAGATAGATAGATGCCTTGTCTCACCTGCAGGTCACAGTTAGTACGACGTAGGACTTAATAGTGTGTATGCTGTGTAGTTGGTTACACCATCTGTGCCGTAGTCCTACTACTACTACTATGTAAGTATGTAGAAGAATGTACACTTGCTGCCGTTTTTGGATGGGTAGTGACATGTACCATAGCAGTACGTACTTACTTAGCGAACCCGGATTTACCAGGATGAGGTTAAACCCAGCATTGCATCTTGACTCTTTTAGCCCCACATCATCGACTGCATCTTGCGCAGTCCAGTCCATGTTCAGACAGGGCCTGGGTTGTTCCATAGTTCACTTTTCCTTCTGTCCCGGCCACTGCCCGTCATCAATCTTGCCATCTGCACATCACACCCAAATTCTGCCTCACCACCAAACCACCCACCCGCGCCGCTTTTTCCTCCCGACAGCAGCACACCACCACCCCATGATTCCAGAAGAACCCAATTCGTCTGAGGTTTGCGACAATCAGGCCACCATGGCTGCGCTCTCGCAAGAGGCGCAAGGCGAGCTGCCCACCTCGCAGTTCCCATCTCAAGGTGAGCAGAGAGAGAGAGAGAACTGCCACACACGCCTGCCCTTTTAGCCCCTCCATGTTCGGCTTCGACGGCTTTTCTTGCAACCCCACATGTCAAACATGTGTTGTAGCCACCACCACAATATACTGTCAATCAGCCCTCGCCAGCCTCCTCCCCTTTCTTTTCCTAGCCACCGCACCACCCATTATTACTTTTTCCCGCATGGCATCGGGCGCCAATATGTCATGTCTGTTCCAAGCCTCCTTTCCTGACTGACCAGATGAGCCGCCTTAGCTCCCACAGATGTCTCGCAGAGTACGCCCGAACATGCAGGCGATGCGCCAACGTCTACTGATGACAGTGTTGGACCCACCGTTCGCTTCAAATCTACCGTTCAAGAAATCAATCCCCAGCACTGCCTGTCCCAGTCGCCCCCCTCGCAGGATGACCGTGTGGGGGAGGTTACACCCGAGGATCTCAAGGCGCTGTCCAAGTCTCTGCAGGGCAACCGACTACAAGAGAAGCGGATGAACATATTCTCGTTTGAGGCCTATTCTTTGCCTGCCTCCAGAGTATGTTGATTCCCTCCTCACTCCCGTCTTGTTCTCTTCTATCAGCCTGCCTGCCTTTGTTCCGCTTTGAGGCCTTAGTCCCACCTTCGGCGTTTCCTCACCCGCACCACCATGGCTCTTCTTTCCCCCGGCACTGTCGAATCGCCACGTCGGCTCTTGCAGACCATGCAGATACTGATTATCCTCTCCAAGGTGCCATCCCACGACGACTCCTCGCGAGCTCCGAGCCGGCAGCAGACACAGAGCTCCACGAGTATCCCGTCGCCTCGCCTCGCGCCGCGAGGGCCCGAAGTCAATTCCCCACCTCTGACCCCATCCGGCACGGACGGCGCATCGGATACAAAAGTCTCAGAACAAGCACAGGAGGAGAAGCGCATGGCAAGCGATGTCATGACGCCGCAGGACTCCAACAAGCGAGACACGTCACCAAGGACCTCCAGTCGAACCCTGCCGCATCGCCCATCGTCTGACGGGCCTCACCAGAGGCGTGCTACCCCAGAACATCTGGGAGCGCCGGAGCAGAATCATAGGAAGAGCATGTTCTCTCTCGGACCTGGATCGTTACCAGCGTCTCGCGATTCCAGCCCCAACCGGGCCTCGGCTCACTACACTCGCCCGTTCACCCCCTTAGGGGACGCCAATGACCCATACTCGGCCAGCAAACGACAGCCGCAGGGACCCATCGAGCCACGGTTCGTCTTCTCGCGCAGCAAAAAGGGAAGTAAGGTTTCCCCGAGCTCTTCGACCCTGAGCCTGCCGAGGGCGTCCACGGACAAGCGAAGCTCTACGCTGCTCAGTGCCCTGGGCAAGAACAGCGATCTCCACAGGGAAGACAGTCATGGCACGACCCACAGCCGCCAAGGTTCCATGTCGGACCTCAAAAGATTTTTCAAGATGGGCCACCACAAACCGAAGCGGGGCACCTCACCAGCTGCGAGCATCAGGTCCGGTTATAAGACGCCACCTGTCTCGAGATCGAGCACCCAGATCCCCTTTGGAGATGACCACGGTCTGACATCCAAGTATGGGAAATTGGGCAGGGTGCTGGGTTCTGGAGCCGGTGGGTCGGTCAGGCTTATGAAGCGGAGCGAGGACAACACCGTCTTCGCCGTCAAGGAGTTTCGACCTCGCCATTCATACGAGACGGAAAAGGAATACGTCAAGAAGCTGACGGCTGAGTATTGCATCGGATCATCACTACACCACGGCAATATTATCGAGACGCTGGATATTGTCCAGGAGAAGGGCAAGTGGTTCGAGGTGATGGAGTATGCACCATTTGACCTGTTCGCCATCGTGATGACGGGCAAGATGACACGGGAAGAGGTCTCGTGTTGCTTTCTGCAGATTTTGAGCGGCGTGACCTACCTTCACAGCATGGGTTTGGCCCACCGGGACCTCAAGCTCGACAATGTGGTGGTGAACGAGCATGGCATCATGAAGATCATCGATTTCGGCAGTGCACATGTGTTTAAGTACCCATTTGAGAACAATATGGTTCTTGCATCCGGTGCGTAATTTTCAACGAAGACTAGCTGCTCATATCGTGGATGACTGGCTGACGTTTCGCTGCAGGAATCGTGGGCTCTGACCCATATCTCGCGCCCGAGGTGTACGAGGAACGCAAGTATGACCCAACGGCAGTCGACATCTGGTCGCTGGCGATTATTTACTGCTGCATGACCCTGCGCCGGTTTCCTTGGAAGGTCCCGCGAATGACGGACAACTCATACAAGCTCTTCGCGTCAGATCCGACGCCCGGGCACGATCCCAAGAAGCTGGTCCTCCCGCCGAACAAATCGATGAGTGCTCTGCACGACACACCTCCACGTGATTTTTTCGTCGGTGAGGATGACAAGGTGAAGGCAAAGCATGACGGCGAGAAATCTCGCCACCAGCACCGACCCCATTCCCAGCATGAGAAACCACGTGAGAGCTCCACGACCTCAGAAACCCCCGCAGCCGGCTCGACCGATTCGACCGGGGCGTCCGGCGCAGGCGAGAAACCCAAGGAAGTTATCAGAGGTCCCTGGAGAATTCTCAGGCTGCTGCCGAGGGAAAGCCGTCACGTCATTGGACGGATGCTCGAGATCGATCCGAAGAAGCGGGCCAAGATGACGGAGATTCTAGACGACAACTGGGTGAGCAACACAGTTATCTGTCGGCAGGTAGAGCTCGGCAAGGTGATCAAGGCCGAGGACCATGTGCACACGTTGGAGCCTCCATCGACTGCACCATCTTCAACAAAGTAGGATGGAAGAGTCAAAAAGATTGCTGTTCAAGTGTCTTTTCAAAGTTGAAACTGGTCCGTGTTGTACAGTGGGTCGGCCGAACGCAAGAACAGGGGAAGAAGCACAGGCTCACGCCGTCAAGAATTATTGTTGCAATTGTCTTACACTGGTCACGGCAAGGAGATGTACCGGTGGGGTGGGTGCAGGGCTGTGATTCAAACAGATTGGCGTTAAAAGGACCTTTTTGATTGTGGTTGGTTTTGATATCTCGGTTTGGTCATAGACGGCCCAGCAGCGCAGTTACATTGAACATACATACATGCGTGTGGACGGATAGAGTGTTAGAATTTTGGATCGTCCGTTCAGCGATTTTCATACTTGCACGCCTGGGAGAGTTGGGGGGGGGGGGGTTCTCCTGTGTGTACCCATCAATAGTCTACGAAAAGACATGATCGTAATCAATCAACAAGTGAAGCAGATTTTCTCAAATGTTGGTGAGACGAACTGCTGTTGCTCGGATTATGTACTGATCTTGTACTATGTACCAGCCGTTGGATTCACTTACACGATGCAAGTGGAGACTGGTTTCTCCATTTGGCCAATAAGAAGCGCGTCAGTCTTTTTCCCTTGATCCCTGTTGCATTAGTCATGTTTTTTTTTTTCTCCAGAGAGCCTCTTCCATCTGTTTCTGCCGATTGCTGTAACTTTAAAGGTGCCCAGATCCTTTCTCTCTTCCACAATTCTCTTGTTTCCCACTGTCGATTGTGTCTCTTCAGCTCCTCTTCTCTATTTTCCACAATCTTTCAAAATGGTAAGCCCATTTCCCTTGCTGTACATTCCCCCTGCACCTTTCTCTAGTCGAGAAAGGAGCTGCGCAAAGCTCCTCTTGGAACCTCGAGCTTGGGGGTCAGGTGTGCTCTCCTAGGAATTGCGACGAACAAGACCCATGACTGACACATTTCTTTCTCTTTTCTCGCTCGGCAGGCCACCTCCATCCGATCGATCAAGTCCCTCGTGCCCCTCCTGGACCGCGTCCTGGTCCAGCGCATCAAGGCCGAGGCTAAGACCGCCTCCGGCATCTTCCTGCCCGAGTCGAGCGTCAAGGAGCTGAACGAGGCCAAGGTCCTGGCCGTCGGCCCCGGCGGTCTGGACAAGGAGGGCAAGCGCGTGCCCATGGGCGTGCAGGCTGGCGACCGCGTGCTGATCCCCACGGTAAGGAAGCCCACCTCCGAGAGGACGAGGACGAGGACGAGCGAGCAGCTGGCGCAGGCGGACAAGAGCCTCCATTGTGTTATGGTAATTCTTGGAACTAACAACGGCTTCTGCAGTTCGGCGGCTCTCCTGTCAAGGTCGGCGAGGACGAGTTCCACCTGTTCCGGGACAGCGAGTAAGTTTTTTCACTATCAAAACAAGTCACTTTGCGCCGCGGATGAGATGTTGACATGGCGTGTACAGTATCCTGGCCAAGATCAACGAGTAAAAAAAAACAAAGAGCGAAGCCCAAATAAAATAAATAAAACCCCCCCAAAACCTAATACCCGAAAAGTTCGACGACGATATAACGACGTCCCATGTACCATATTCATGTGTCCGACTGAAGAAAGAAAAGAAAAAAGGAGTTATTGCAGTATAGCACCGAGGATGCCAGCTGGTGCGGTCAGTGGCGTTTTACCTTGGCATAGATGAAGAGCTCGGGTGGTACTTAGACGAGCTGGGTGAGCCGTGGCATCGTGACAGGCTGGTAGGAGTGAAATGAGAAAAATCTCCGCTTCTTCAACGGTCCCGTCCAACTTATTTTGTTCCATCTCTGAAATCACTTTTCTTTTCTTTTTAACCCGCCCTCTTCCTAATCATATCTCTTCTACTCTTCGTTTCGTGAATCCCAATCTGTCTGATCTTTCTTTCAAATATTTTCCTTTCGATCATAGATCTTCGCAGCATCTAGGCTGGTAGTTGGGGTGAAGCAGGTGTGGCGTAAGAAAGACATCCAAGTGGGTGGGAGAATTCCTCACGACATGGGTGATGGGACTTGCCAGCTGGCTTGAGAAATTTGCTGCATGTGTGGCTGCAGAAGCTCAGCGGACTGTCCACAAAGCCACTAGATTATTTCAAGAGAGAGGAGGAGGAGAGGTTGCTGGAGCCGATAACAATAACGATCACCATCGTGGAGGTAGCCAGCCAGCCTGAGCGATATCATTCTCAATCAAGGTCTGACACGTACCTCTGTTCGGTACTCAGATTACTTGCATTATACGAACGGTCAAGGCGCTTTCATTGCGTAGTCGCAAAAGTCCCGTGGGAGGCTGGCCTGATGGTGAGATACGGAGGTGGACGAGCCAAGTTATAAAGTATCAGGTCACGGCAGGGAAGAACGCAATGAATGGCAAATGGGCTTTGAGGCAGGGCAGAGCAGGGCAAGATGTCAAGCCGAGGGGAGGGAGGGGGGGATTGATGAGAGTTCTCCCTCTCTCCCTCCCCCTCTCACTCTGTGTGTGTGTGTGTGTGAAGGCACACGCAGCCTCCCAATGGCCATGTGATATGGACCATTCGCGCGAGGTCAATAGTAACTCCGGCGAAGACAGCGTATTGTATTGCGGTGCCAACCCCCGTATTCTAAATCGACAGATTCGCCGGGGTGCAACTTTCGAGGCATCAATCAAACTGTTGACGGCGCCCTAGCGTATGTGAGATTTGTTGACCCCTAGCTTGCTAAGGGGGGTTGGGTGGGGGGGGAGGGAAAGTGTTTGGCCCTTATTTGCTTCATTTTTTGGAAGGCTAGTGGTAGTTGTTTGCGTACGATAGATGGAGGGAATTGTTGTTTGGGTGTTGTTGGGGTTGCGGGCTGTGGCAGGCTGACATGGGATGGACGAATGTCTTTAGCCGGCCAAATTTCGACAGTGAGACAGAGACGGAGGAGGGCGAGGGCATAGTAACGACTATTAAGCGAGAGCAAATAATATCATCTTAATCTCATTTTACAAATTGAAAAGGGTGTCAGGCTGTTTTGGTGAAGGTGAAGGAAGTGGACCGTCTTAGAAGATGGATGTCTTGATATCAAGGCTGAGTCTCAATCACCACAAGGGCTCATGCGGCTTGGGTTTTTTTCTGCTCGAGCAGTACAGTTCATGATGTGCTGAATTTCCTAGTCTGAGCCTTACCTGTGCCCTGTGAAGAAATTATACCAAGAAATCCAAGAGAAATGCCCAGCCTCATGTCTCGCGTGAAGTCGCTCTATGTTTCAGTCAAGATCCCCAGAGGCCCGATTCCCTTGCGCTCCCCTCGACTTCTCTCTGTTACTAAAAGGGATTATTCCCCCTGCGTTCCATCATCACAGCCGTGATTTCTTGCGACAACTCCTCAAGCGGGGCCGTATGATCGGAGGAGATGTTGCCTAAAGTTTCCACGTATCTTTGGGTAAAGCCGCTCCTCCGAAAGGCCTGGTGGCCCTGTGTCGTCACGGTGAGGGCTATAAAGAGAGAGAGAGCGCGATAAAGAGGGCTCGTGTCAGTGAGTGTATATCTTGGCCTGCGGGGAGGGGGGGGGGGCGATGGCTAAACCACGGTGTTGCTTGACCACCCAGGCCATCCATGGCCAGATAGCTAGAGGGAGCTAGAAAAAAGGAGTGGTAAAGAGGCCGACACGTGCACTCACCAGAATAGCCCTCGACCTTCCAAGATGGGAACCTCTCCCCAACACGCTTCTGGATCTCTCGCAGAGCAACCTCTGTTAGCCTCATGGAGGAGGAATCCCGCACTGCCTCGAAGCCTGGGAGCCTCTCGACATGGAACACGTGCAAGCCGACCTCGCACTCGTCTTTGCCATCAACCAACGGCGGGGGAAACATTGTTTCCGCATCGATGTCATGCTCCCTGATCCGGGCCCCAAGTAAGTCCTCCCATACGGCCTTCCGAAGGGGAAGCGCGATGATGACGCCATAGGTGGTGTCCTCGTCTTGCAGCTCAGGCTGGGCGGCCAGGTTGGCGGCGGGGCGGAGGCAGAGGAAGAGCTCCGGGCACGCGGCGGCCCAGCTCTGGAGTTGATCGAAGGTTAGGTCTGGAGCTGGGTAGATGGCCTGGTCTACGTCGTAGATCGTGAGGAGGAGGGGCTCGTGGATGGTCTCCCAGCGCAGGGGTGGTGTCACGACTGGTGAGATGTCGGCCATGGTCGCTGGAACGGGACCGTAATTGCCGCTGAGGTTATTTCGGGCCTGGCAAGCAGTGCGTGTAGGGGACGCAGCAGTGCGTGTAGGGGACGCAGCAGGGAGCTGTGTTTTGGCGATATAAATGTGTGGGATGCTTAGAGCTTCGCAAAAGGCCGAGCGGGATTGCGGGGTTGAGGCGCGTCTTGGTACTCTGCGCCTTGTTAAATCAAACCCCTGCGATACATTTCTTGAGGATGCCGGCCGTTTCCAGCGCAGCGACTTTGTTGTTGTCGTTGTTCTTGTTCTTCTTCTTCGCAGCTTCCCTGATAGGGTTTGTAGCAGTACCTGCTGTGTAAGTAGAATACTAATTGTTACTACGGTGATGTGCTGAGGTTGGAAGGCGCTACTGGCACCTCCCAGGATTACAGTATGGACCAGGGCGGGCCGGGCCGATCTCTAAAATCGTAGGACTGTAGTACCGCCTGGGCAGTGGTCAAATCTCTGCAAAACCACTGCAAAACGCCAACGAGAAATGCCCTGGAGGTCACCCTTCGAGAGGGGCATTCAGTGTTCTGCCATAGCAGCACCACGGATATATGAGATCGTATTCTCACAGCATACTTAGCGCTCCGTATATGGATCGATATCATACCTGAGTCCACAGACGACACTTATGCCCTGGACATGATCACGACAGCATGCCTGTCCATTTTGATGTCCAAGACTATGCTTCTTTGCGGTATACAACTGCTGACCTGTCAACAAGACCTTCTCCCCGCCCTTTGGCCAGCAATTTTATACCTGGCTAACTTCTTGATGCAGGAAATGAGCAGCCTGCAGCGCTGATAGATAAGCCTATTACTCGTCACTGCTTTGAACATCTCTTCATGTTGCCATGTCGTCGTGGACACCCTCAGTGGATCGATCTATTTTCATCCATCACGTTGATGATCATATCATGTCGAACTCCAGACATTGATTTCTGCTCTAAGTAGGGTTCTGAGGTGTGCACAATATTCTAGGAGGCGCAAGGCCCTCGCCCGCAGGGGCATACACACTCTCTCTCACCTAGACGCCAGACACACAAGGGAGAGGGGGAGGAATCTTGGTACTCTCTGAAGAGCTGCATGTCCGTGAGGGGGGCTCGGGGTTACTGTGACGGGGGACTTGGGCTCTTGGGGGAGGGATGGAGGGGGAGCCTCCTTCTCAAAAACCAGTTGAGACAGGATCACCGAGGGCGCATCATGGCTTAGTTGAGAAAGGGTGTGTGATGCTGTGGGAGGAGCCAGCAGAGACGATCGCAGTAAGGCAGCTTGGAGAGACCTTTCTCTCCCTCCCCTCCTCCCTTTTTCTCTCTTAAGATGGTTGTTCGTGTCCACCATACCGCACCACTTCATCCACGGCTGAAGTGAGTGAGTTGGTATATGGCCGGCAGTACAGTTCTCATATCCAGGGGCTTCATGGACCGAGCCGGCAAGCGGCTCCTCGGCGGGTAGGTAAGTAGCCTGATAGCCTATACAGTGGAGGGTGTCCCTCCTTTATGGGGAAGGGGAGACCCGCTGCATCGCAACATGCAAGCGAGGCTGTCGTAGTCGGGAGAAAAAAGGTGGGGGAAGGGGACCACAACGCTGGGAACGGATGTCCGGGTAGAATGGGGGAGAGAGGAGGTTTGGGAAGAGAAAGAAGGGAGCTTGCTTGAGGAGGAGGACTCTCTATTGGGGTTGTATGGGGGAAACTGATGAGACGCAAAGGGAAGGAGGTGATGGATGGTGGTGGGATGATGGATGCCCTTTCCTTGGTACGTGAGCCTTGTGGTCTAGCAGCAGAATAGAGCGAGCGAGCAAGATGTTTTACCTCCCTCTCTTCTCCCCCCTCTCGCAGATGAGACGTAGGCCCTGTCAAGGTCGGGTGCACCGTAGAGACAGGCGAGTCGTGGGTATGTACGTACGTACACCAAATCGTCGTCGTCGTCGTCGTTCAAGGGGGGGGGGAGAAGGAGAGTCCACTTCAGACGAAAAAATCATGTCGTAAGCAGTGCATAGTATGCATACCGAGCCGACGGTACCAAGCACCAGCGCCAATTGCGAAGAACCGTTTGAGCAGCTCACTTCGCAGCATAAATCCAAATCATACTACATGCTTGTGAAGTACGTACTACAGTATGGTAGCAGTAGTAAGAAGCACTCACCACCACCAAACCCCCTCATCCCTTTTTTCTGTTAATGCATCCATTCCCGAGAACAGCTGATCCGAATTTCTAAAACGACCTTCTGTCTCTCACAACCTCCGTGCCTCCGTGTTTGCGTGTCGTGCCCCATGAAAAGAAGCAAGAACGAGCAAAATCGGGGCGGCTGTCGGTGCGGCAGCGGCAGCGGCTTGAGATGATGCCATCGCGGCAGGACTGGTTCTCGGCGAGGCTGCACGAAAACACAGCCAGCGCTGGGCCAATAACGCCAGGGGCCGATGGCGACATCCGCGCTATGCCACTTTGGGGGCGCGGCGACAGAGTATGAATCTCGCACGCCATAAGGACGAGAATGACCCCTTGGCTGGGCCACCAGTCTTTACAAGAACTCCAGCAGGGCCACCTATCGTACTTTAGACTTTTTGTCTTTCACTGTCTTGGAGGGTCTCTACCCTCGACTTTTCTTTCTGCCTTTTGGTTGGGTTGAATTGGAGTGGTATTTGCCTTCTGAACGACTTATCCGCTATTTGACCAACAACAAGAATCTCTTATAACAATCTTTTGATTTCCGGCAACAAGATTCTTTCACCCCCTCAAAAATCTTCGGGAAAAGAAACCATTGAAAAAGAGATGGACGCCTGGATATCCCCCTATCGGAACGCCAAAAGAAACAAGCAACAACACGCTCAAAAAGCCTTGGAAACCAGTGCGTGGCAACAAGCACCAGCCTTCACTTTGGTAAAGCCAGTCAAACCCAGCCTGCACGTCAGCGTGGTATGGCAGGCGGGCACGTCCATCTTTCATTTTCGTCTTCATCCCCCCCTTCCCTGGAGAAAAAAGAAAGAAAAAAAAGAGAAGAAAAAAAGAGGGCAGAGCAGATGGCTGGTCCCTTGGTTCCCAAGTGGGATGGACCTGGCCGAGTGTCTGCCAGAGGACACAAACTCCTAAAGCTTCTGTGTGAACTTGGAGTAGTACCCGCACTTGGGAACATAACTCCTCTCCCCGGTGATGGGGTTGAAGGTGTGACAGCCTGACTTGGCCACATTCGGGGGAGTGTACACTGTTGAGTCCACACATCAGCTTCCCGTCAAGAAAGACAGCACACCACAACCAACAAACCCCCTCAGCCTCGTTCTGCAAGGCTGACGGGTGTGTGTGTGTGGAGCATAGGGGGAACACCTACAGTGTAGGGAGATGGCGTAGTCGTCGCCTGTGTTCTCCATCTTGTGCAGGCCGAGCTCGTCGGCCATGTAGGCTACGGCATTCTCATTGTGTGTGCGTCGGGAGATGAGTTCCATGGGCTGCTGGCGGTCGGAGTTGGGGAACTCATATCTCGACTCGGTCAGGCTGCCGTGGAGAATCTTCATGATGCAGTGGGCGTTGCCGTGGTCATGGATGGGGCTGCCCTTGCCAGGAGTCCATACGAGTACAAGCTGTTGAGAGAAGCGTCCCCCGGTCAGCAGTGGTCTTCTTTATTAAAAGGCTTGGAATGAATTGACAACAAGTCGTCGATCGGGTCAGCGGCTTACCAAGTTGCTCTTTCCGTTTCCTTCGTCGACACTTTTGTCACATCACCAAGTCAGTCACTTGGTTCTTTTTCGGTTCACACTCTTGATCCTTGGGGATCGGGTCTTTCATTGTCTTACAGGTTCCTGGTGTACGCCAGCTCTGGGTCGGCCAGGGCATATGGCACCCAGCCCTTCTCCTTGGCGTCGTATACCCTCATGTGTCTCATCAGAGCATTGACATCCACATCGCTGGAGTCGAGGCCCGAAGAGGGTCCGAGTGCATCCTTGAGGGCGACGACGAGGTCCTCGAACTGGTCCATCTTGAGCTGTGGACGACCTTCGAAGGAAGGCTGCTGAGCCGCCGAGTGTTGGAACGAAAGACCGACAGCCATTGCGAAGACGGTGATGATACGAATGGACAACGATACGATACACGACACAACACGAGACGACGACAAATAGCGGTATCTCACGGCGATGGTGTGATTAGTTGGAAGGTTGTGCAAGGTGGCGATGATTGACTCTGCCTGACGGTATGGTCCGGAAAATGGATGATGAGGATGTTGATGTCCCAGAAGAGGAGGATGGTGTCTGTTATGGATGATGAAGGTGACGATGACTATGTCGTGTTCCTCTTTTGATGAAGCAGACCACACCAAGCTTGCAGGGTGTGTCCAGTACCGAGGATACAAGATGCGAGAAGAGAGGGGGGAAGAGAGGGGGAGAGAGGAGGGGGGCGGGCCGCGTGTACAGACGGCAGGGTTCTCCTGAAAATTCGGATTTCCGGTCGAGATAACTTGGAGCTGCACGCACGGCACAAAGGAGGGCGGTGTCACCTTGGGACCTGGAGGGTTTGGGATATTTGTGGGGCCTCTCGTACGGTCACGAGAATGGTTGTCGCAGTTGCGGTTGCTGTGCAGATGAGGACTTGTGAGGGGATGGTCCTGCTGATGATGATGGGCTTTGTTGTTGGATGATGCTCGGCGACCATCCCTTCCTGCCCCCTTGTCTGGCCCCGCCCTGATTTATCATGAGCGAGGTCGGGGAGTCTGCAGCCCCGAAAAGGCCTGGTCGGCGATTGCCGGGTTATACCGTTTCCTACATTGTCACACCTCCAAACTAGCATCTGGGACGACCACTCCAAAAGGGAAGGCAGGATGCTATCTCGAGATGCATTCAAGACGCACCGACCTCTGGGATTAAAGCATTTCCAGCAGTGCCCGCGGAGTATTGACAGCTGTTGTGATACAATGTCTGGATTGCGTGCTGATTTTTCTCTCTTCTTTTTGGGGGGTGGATAAAACGGGGTTCGAAAAGATGGATCGCACGAGAGACGAATCAATTCGTTTTGATCCCCCGGCCCGGTGGGGAAAGAGAGAGGATAAGAGAGAAAGGGATATGGGATGTCTGGTGGGGGTTTTTGGGGGGGTGGGGCAGGGAAGTGCTCTGGAAGGCCCCCCCTAATCTTGCTCATGCTAGTGGGGCTGCAAGCCGGATTGCAGCGCATGTCTGCCGCGGGTGGGCGGGGTTACTGCAGGTTCTCTCCCCTCTCTTTCTCTCGTTGGTACTGTACTATCATATGGTACAGCCCGACATCCAAGTTTCGATGGGCCGATATCGTGTATTCCAGCCAGCCAACATATTTTCCTTTTTCACATGCCTACCTGCACGACCCTGTTGTCTCTCATGCACAAGTGTCAAATAAATGGTCTTATCCGTCTGCAGCAGAGTGGAAAGAGATGGTCATCGCGGGTCGAACGGGCCAAGTAGTCCTTCGGGTTTTGTATTTTTTTTTGGTGTGGTTTTTTTGGCCTTATCTCTTGACTCGGGCTTCATACCAGCCAACCCCTTCAAATACATTTCTTTTTCTTTTCTTCATATCCAGCATCTTCCTTGAGATACCCACAAGAAAGACGAGCGGATCGTCGAATATCGCACAGCCTCCTCATCTTGTATGCCACTGCTGGTATACCTTTGTACATACATCAGAGACACTGGTGCAGCGTCGTCGTCATTTAGTGACGTGGTATGAGACCATCATGTGCCCTCAAATCCACAGCTGGTATTTTCCTTCCAAATAGTCATCGGGGGCGGGGTCAGGAGGTGTAGTAGAAAGGAAAAAGAAAAGTACTGCATAATATGTACTACTTTTGTACTCGGTTTGAGCTGCGATCTTCTCCGATGGTATGAGAAAGGTTGTTGCCAAAGTGGACTAGCGGTATCTAGTTGGCGAGTTTCCATTCCGTAATCGCCTTCTTTTTTTTCTTGATGTGACTAAGCACCCCCATCTCGACTCATCCCGCGCTGTCTCTGTGTCTCTTGCACTTGCCTCTTAAGCATCGTATCCTCTTGAATGGTCCTCACTGTTTGGGAAGGAAGGCAGGCAGGCAGGCAGGCATCAACTTGTCAAGACCACAGAAACACAGAAGGAAAAAACCGAAGAGCGCAATGGCAGCCAGACATCCATCCCACGACGGCAACTCAGTCCTCACACAGCACGCGGGCATCACCTCCTCGTCCAGTGGTGGCAATGGTGATGGCGATGGCACACACCACAACAATAACACGCTCGAGACCAAAGTGGCGACCAAGGAGGAAGTAGGCTGGCGGAGGATCGTCCGGAACTTCACGCCCTCGTGGTTTGCCGTCAACATGAGCACCGGCATCGTTTCCATCCTCTTCCACTCCCTGCCCTACACCACCTCGTGGATCCCCTACGTTGCCTATACCTTCTTCGCCATCAACGTCGCACTCTTCCTCGTCTCCACTGCCATCACCATTGCCCGCTATGTCTTGTACCCCGAGATATGGGCCGCGATGGTCAACCACCCGGGCCAGAGCCTGTTTCTAGGCACATTCCCCATGGGTTTGGCAAGTAAGTACAGTAACAACCCGAGCGGATAAGACTAAGACACGCAGCACCCCTCCCCCCTCTCACCCTCCTATTCGTTGTCGTCCTCCTATTATCCTTCTTCCATCCCTCCCTCCAATCCGAGCCAGTCTCTTCCTATCTACAAACGAGGTAGTAGCTGCATGAGGGAGGCATCATCACCGCCTGCAATCCACATCCCTCCTCGCCTCCTCTCCGGAGAATGAAATGTTGTAGAGACTGTATAGTATACAACAATGATAAGTGGCTGATACGACGTTACTGCAGCGATCATCAACATGATCGTCTTCTCGTGTTCGCAGTGGGGCGATGGGGTGGTCTACTTCGCTTGGGCCTTGTGGTGGCTCGATGTTGTCCTGTCTCTCGCCTGTTGCATCTCGATGCTCTTTATGGTGTAAGCCGGTTTTCCGAGCTCCCTGATTTTCCTTTCCTCCGAGGTCCACCTCCTCCCCTCTCCTCATCTTGTCCCCCATCTTCATGGTTCTAACTTATTGTTCCTCTTCCTCCCACCCTGTCCTCTAGCCTCCACAGACATAGACCCCAGCTGCAGCAGACGACAGCCGCCCTCCTCCTCCCCGTGGTCCCTGCCGTCGTCGCTTCCGCCTCGGGCGGTATCCTTGCCGCCCATCTCCCGTCCCGCGACCATGCCGTCACCACTCTCGTCGCCTCCTACGTTCTCTGGGGCTTGGGCGAGGCCTTCACCATGTGCATCCTCGCCATGTACTTCCACCGCCTCATGGTTCACCACCTCCCTCCGCGCGAGCTCATCGTCTCCGTCTTTCTTCCCGTGGGCCCCCTCGGCCAGGGCGGCTTCGCTATCCAGCAGCTGGGCAGTACTGCCGCCGCCCTGGAGTTCCTGCCGCTGTCCACTGGTGCTGTCGCCGGCGTGAGCGGCGGGCATGTGTTGCGAGCGCTCGGCGTGTTTCTCGCCCTGATCATGTGGGGTGCCGGGCTGGGCTGGCTCGTCCTCGCCGCCACGAGCATCGCCACCACGCAGAGCTTCCCCTTCAACATGGGCTGGTGGGGATTCACTTTCCCCCTGGGGGTGTTCGCCTCCTGCACCGGCATGCTCGCCGAGGAGCTGGACAGCCTCTTCTTCAGGGTGTTGACTATGGTGAGTTGGTCTGTCCCTTAGTTGCCTGGCAGCCGGCACAGCCATCCAGCCAGCCCATTATGAGACTAATTTTTGGGGATGGGGGGGATGGTCATCCTCGTCCCACCTTCTGCGACCAGATCTTTTCCATCTCTGTGATCATCCTCTGGCTCCTTGTTGCAGCTAGGACTCTTCTAAAGGTCCGCACTGGCGAGATTTTCGTCGCACCCTGCTTGGCTGATCTGCGCCCCAAGACGCAGCAGGCCGGCACGGACCGGACTGTCTAGGAGAAGGCTGTCTGTCCATCCGACACGACAGCACTGCACATACATAGTAAGTTCCAGCGCTCTCCACCCCGAGTCTAAAGCGCCGCAGGAGACTTGGTGCGTCTTTAAGGCCAAGATATGTCATCGCTCCGGCATAGCACAGAGCTGGGACGTGATAACATGTCTAGGTAGGGCATCAGCATCCTGCCCATATCTCGTGTACTACCACCATTGACATACAGCCCTACTCCCTCATACTGCGGATTCAACACCCGTAAGAAAAGAAAAAGTCTTGTCTTCATGAGGCATATATCATCGAAGCCATTATTTGGCATTATCAATACATAATCATAAAACCAGGTCCAATTGTGATTTCATATACCTAAAGTTGCCCGCGGAAAGATCAGCTATCGCACGTCGAGCAACGTCCTGCACAAGCCCAATGAATCCTCCAGATTGACGCTTATAACTCCTGACACTTATCTGCAGCCTCGTTATATGGTGAAATGTCAAAGTCGCCAGCGATCCCGGGTCTCAGCGCAGCTTGATGTAGATGTACTATAAAGAAAGAACGAAAGGAAAAAGCATCACAACCTCGCCTTTGGCTGTTGCAGAGCCCGGAAGACGCACTTTTGTGATTCCTCACCCGAGGAGCTTAACAATGTCGGCCATCCTCGTCTCCTTGGTCTGCTTGCCTGCCGACTTCTCCTGGAACGCCTTGCCGATGAGCAAGCGCTTCTCGGCCTGGATATCGAGCACACGCTGCTCGACAGAGTCCTCCATCACCAGTCTCCAGATCGTCGTGGGTCGGGTTTGTCCCAGGCGATGCACGCGGTCCACCGCCTGGTCCTCAATAGCTGGAGCCCACCCTAAGCCGTCGTCAGCGACTGTTCAGGCCTCAGCACAGGTGCCAAGTTACTTACAGCTGTCTGCAAGAATTACAGTGTCTGCTGCAACCAAGTTCAGTCCGACGCTGCACACGGCCAGGCTGGCAAGCATGATCCGACAGTCTGGGTTATTTTGCAGAGCTTGTAGGGCATTGTCTCTGGCCCTGGGCGTCATCGACCCGTCAATGCGGGTGAACTTGTATCCAGCAGCCTTCAACTGATTCTCGATGATATTCAAGAATTTAGTCCTGCACCACGTACTGTCAGCATGCTTGCATACGCCTTCCCGCCTGGCTACCCACTCTTCCCAAACGTGAGCGGGGAAGGGAAGAGAGAAGATCAGGAACATGAACGGTTCTCAGCGCGTTGGTGACGGCAGGATGTGTGAGTCGGGAGGCGCGGTCTGCCCTATAGGTACGTACCATTGACTGAAAATTATCACCTTGGATCCTTCATTCTTCAAGGTTGGTTGGAGAATTTTCAGCATTGCTTCTGTCTTTGAGCTTTGTGTCTCCGAGTCGATCTGTCCGTCTTCGTCCCCAGAAGTCTCGGGCGCAGGTTCCAGGAGGTGTTCCTCCGAAAGAGCCGTTCGGCACATCGGACACTTTCCTTGCGTCTGGACGACTTTGCGAATGCACTCTGAACAAAACACATGCTTGCAGTGTGTGATGACTGGCGCATCCAAGGTGTCGATACAGACCGGACACTCTTCTTGATTTTCGATGAATAGTGCCAGAGCCTGTTGCAGTATCTCGCGGTTCTTGTCGTTGAGGATCACCACGTCCTGGTCCTCGAGTGTTTTGAGCAGATCGACCACCCGCTCTTTGCACAACGTCCAATGATTACATCTGAATTTACAATCAGCGTTGAAAAGCCACGGGAACCAGGTTCGAAACTCACATTTGTCGTAGACGCAGAAGCCTCTCTAGTACATTTTGGAGAGAGCTGGCCTTGCTCCCAGACCGAGACCGGGCCTGAACCTCTTCAAGTGCACCCCTCGCTTCAGATCTATAAAAAGTTTAGTCAGAAATGCGTTGACAGATCCGAAAAAGGACGGCTCATCTAGCAGGAGCGAACTGGGCCCAATACTGACAGGAGGGCCTCGTATTTCTTCTTCTCCTCGATGTGGAACTGAACTTGATGAACATATTCAGTCTTTGGGGGCAGCTTCAGATCGACGAAGGCCATATCCTTTCTGCGTCTCAGACAGAGGTCCTTCATCAAATATTGAAGCAGGACTTGAGCATGAGATTGGCCTTGACCGAGCGGCCTGGTAATAACTGTGTTGAAAACTGCCGAGTCTTCAATACCGCCCGTGAGCCGCAGAAATTTGACCATCGAATGTAGATCCTTGATGTTGTTGACGATCGGTGTCCCTGTGAGAACCCATCTTGCCGCTGCTTTAAGCTCACAGGCAGCCAGAGCAGTCTGCGTTCTGGCATTGCGTATGACGTGTCCTTCATCAAGTATAATGCGTTCCCACGACATAGAGAAGAGGGGTCCTTTGCTAGTTTTGTCGCTCACCATGGTCCCGTAGCTGGTAATCACGACGTTGTAAGTCTTGAGCTCCGTTGCCTTGAGTTTGTCATTGCCGTGGTAAATGCAAACGCGGAGTGCACTTGACTGGCGAACATGTTCAAGAGCTTGCTGTGCCCAGTTGCTCATCACGGATTTCGGGGCTCTAGTGTTGGATCATTATCAGTGAAGTTCTGGTGCCCAAAGGGATGCTGGGCCATGACTAGCAAGAAAAAGCAGAGAGACATACACAATCAAGGTGATACCTGGTTTGGTCAAAATCAGGCTGATCATCTGCAACGTCTTGCCCAGCCCCATATCGTCAGCCAGAATACCTCCTCTGGCAAGTCGGGGCGCAGTCGCCACAGTGAAATGTGTCGCAATATTGTTGTAGCGTCCGTTGGCGGTGCGCTTCCACAGCTGCGTGGCATCATTAGAACCAGGCTGTGGAAACCCGGGATTCTCCTTTTCCTGTAGCCATGCCAAACCTTGCAGCTGATACGGTAGAAGCTGCGACTTGAGTGCTGCTGGCTGAGAGGCCATTGGCAACTTTGAGAGTGCGTCCTCATCCATGGCAAGAGTCTTGAGGTTGTCATCACCGTTCCGGAACTGCACTGCTTGACTGATCTGGGCAAGGCTTTCAAGCGATACATCGGGTTGATCAGGTCCGAGGCCAGTCATAGGTTGACTGCTCGTAAGACCCAAAGGCTTTCTTTGCTGCGCCTTTTGCGGCTTGGGTCTGTTTTGCTTGAGAGAAGCTGCCTTCACCAATCTGTCGGCTTTGAGCCTGTTCTCCAGCGCAGACCTCGCCACGGGGTCGGCCGTGCCGTACATAAGCAGCCGGATGGGGCAGTCGTAGAACTAAATATCATAGCATTCAGTATCGTACAATACATATTCGGATTACGAGGAGACAGGTCGAGTCGTGGAAATCAAAATGCCTAACGTCACCGAACATGCAAGTGACATGAGACAAAGGTGTGGAAACGCTTGGTGGGAAGTATGGAACGAAGAAGTGCATCTCCAATTTACGTACCCCTTTCTCGCCGATGATTATGCCCTCAACTTGCACATCGCCAGAGTCCATGTAAGGGGCCAGCTTCACCATGAGCGCTCGAGAGAGATGTCCCACCTGGTTGCCCAAAACATTGTCCACTCTGACAGCATTCGAATCATACCTGCAGAGGAGTCAGACGCCGTCAAAGGGGAGGGTGTACATGTTTTGGGAAACCCTTACGGGTTATTGGGTTCTCGTCGTAGAATGACAACTTCGTTGGGAGTGACGAGACCATTGTAGTATCGGCAGCCAACGATACGCTCGTCCAAAAAACCGTACAGCTGAAGTTGAGGACCATCATCGGCCTGAGTGAGGTCTACCACCTCTGTCTCATCGTCATCATAAGGATCATACCGTTGGCGGGCGAGTGGTCGGTTGATTCCCTGGGATGACACCGAATAATTGGACGACCTGCCGTACGCGTCGCGAGAGGACGATCCTCGCCTAGCCGAAGCGGTAACCCGCGGGATCTTAGCCCCAGAAGCAGCGCCAGACTCTTCTGTGAGGTCAATAACCTCACGAGGCCGCTTGGGAGGAGGCATGTTGGAAAATCGGCTAGCAAATCGGTTAGAGAAGTTGAGGATGTGGTCGCGAACGCGTCTGATAGAAGTGGAGGCGTTTGCTTCCAACGCGAGAAGGAGGTAGGCCCCAGAGACTGCTTGTAGGTTTGGGAAGTTGAAAATCTGCATAAAATTCCCAGGGCCTTTCTGAAGCTGAATGCGAATTCTCGAACTCTCGAAATTGAGGTCTGTGAGTCTCAATTGCGATTTTTGCGATTTTTGCGAATGTCAAAGTCAAAGTACAGGCAAGCTATTGGACATGGGCAGGCGCGACCCGGCACGAAAGCACGTGCTCAAGGAGGTGCTAAAAGTAAATATTCAGGGGTGCACACACGTTCATCACCTTTAGAGTTTCTCAATGCCTACGCTTGTAGACCCTCACATTCAGTACTTATAAAATCACTAGATCACCATCTACAGATCGCAATACAGTATAAGCAGTCCCACTTTTGGAAACGTCGTCTCTTCGCAGGTATACTATTGTAAGTACAGAGGTTCGAGACAAGGATGGGCCATCGTGTGCTGAGCTCTACCACATTAAAGTATGGTCCTAGTGGTCCTGGTGGTAAGTTGCAAGGGGTCTGCCAAGATGCAGGGGTTCGGCCAGGGGATCACCCGCCGAAGGATGCCCCCCAGATGGGGAGCCTCCAATCCCTGTCCACCGATTAGATATCGCATCGCGGGGCGAAACTTTCTGAATGATTTTGCGACAGCAGGCCTGCAGTTAAACCTTCCGTCCTTTGCAGCGACGACAGCTTTTCTCGCTGCCGCCATGGCATTCAACCTCTTCAGCGTCAGCCCTTGGCTGTCGCAATGGTATGATTGTAAGATTTGCTGCTGAAACCCGTCTTCCTGCGTGCCTTGCTGATAATTAACACAGCGAGTGTCGAATTCTGGCATTCCCATCGAACCCAGATCATTTTGGTGACGGCCGTCCTCCTCATTGCGTTGCGGATATACCTGCACCTCACTGACAGCCCCGAACCGCCTCAAGTCTTACCGAAACTCTATGAGAAGACAATTGAGGAGCCTTCGCTGCCCACAGGCAAGAACAGCGATGCAAAATCCGTCAAATCAGATGGCCCGCGCAGAATAAGAGGGGAACTGCCCAAGCCCAAGAGCTCAAGGACACAGCCAGAAAAGAGACAGATCAAGACACTCGTTTTCTACTCTTCCCTTACAGCCAACACCGACAAGACGGCGAAAGATTTTGCAAAGAACTTTGCTCAGTCATTGGAACGCATTCCGAAGGGACTACAATGCTCCTTTGTGGAGCCTGAAGCACTGGACCTGGCCGAGCTAGACCTAGATGAATACTTCATTAGTCCGCCACAGTACGAGGACGCACAGGATGTCGTGACTGATCTCTTCTACCTCTTCCTGCTACCAAGCTACAATATCGATACGATTAATGACACATTCCTGGAACACCTGAAAGAGACGCACCACGACTTCAGGATAGACACTGCACCATTGTCGTCGATACTTGGCTACTCTGTATTCGGCTTTGGCGACAAAGAGAATTGGCCGTCCGAGGAAGAAGGCTTCTGTTTCCAGGCAAAAGAGCTCGACAAGTGGATGGCGAAGCTCACTGGCCGCAAGCGAGCGTATCCCCTAGGCATGGGCGACACAAAGCGCGATGCCTCTGAGAGACTTCACGAGTGGGCAGCTGGATTAGTCGATGTGTTAGCACAGTTGGCACAGACTGGTTCCCTGGGAGAGGGCGTTCCCGGGTCCGGAGATGCTGTGGAAAGTGACGACGAAGCTGATGTTGACCAAGATGATGGAGAAGTCTTGGTCGAAGGCGGCCCGCAGAGTCGACAGGCCAGGTCGAAGTTAACAAGCTCGTTGGACGATATGGAGGATCTGGGGCTTGTCTTGCAGAACGCTAAGGAGGATGGAAGGCCCAAGCCGGCCGTCCCGCTGGCTATCGACTTTACAACCACCTCCAAGAGAAAGACACCTGTCCAGGCTGTCAAGGAGATGGTGCCAAAGGGCTCACCGACGTACAACTCCTTGACAAAGCAAGGGTACTCAATTGTTGGCACCCACAGCGGGGTCAAGATTTGCCGGTGGACGAAGTCTGCCCTCCGTGGGCGCGGCTCCTGCTACAAATTCTCATTCTACGGTATAAACTCCCACCAGTGCATGGAATCAACGCCTTCTCTTTCATGTTCCAACAAGTGCGTCTTTTGCTGGCGCCACGGCACAAACCCGGTCGGGACCAGCTGGAGATGGGTAGTCGATCCTCCAGATCTCATCTTCAACGGCATCAAGGAGAATCACTACAAGAAAATCAAGACGCTGCGGGGCGTGCCTGGCGTTCGGGCGGAGCGTTTCGCAGAGGCCATGCGCATCCGCCACTGCGCACTGAGCCTAGTCGGAGAGCCAATCTTCTACCCCCATATCAACGAGTTCCTCGGCATGCTACACAAGGAACATATAAGCAGTTTCCTGGTATGCAACGCACAGCACCCGGATCAGCTAGCTGCGCTGAAACATGTCACACAATTATACGTGTCGATCGACGCCTCGAATAAGGTCTCGCTCCGCAAGATAGACAGGCCTCTGCACCGCGATTTCTGGGAGCGCTTCCAGCGATGTCTGGAAATTCTGCGGGAGAAGCGGTTCCATCAGAGGACAGTTTTTAGACTTACGTTGGTCAAGGGCTTCAATATTGACGACGAGGTGGCGGGCTACGCAGATCTCGTGGAGAAGGCCCTTCCGTGCTTCGTAGAGGTCAAAGGTGTCACTTATTGCGGTACCTCGACTTCTTCCAACGCAGGCCTCTCCATGGCCAATGTGCCCTTCTACGAAGAAGTGTGTGAATTTGTGACGGCTCTAGATCGTGAGCTCGAACGCCGTGGTCTGCAGTACGGGATCGCCGCGGAGCACGCACACAGCTGTTGCATCCTGCTTGGAAGCGAAAGATTCAGAGTCGATGGCAAATGGAGGACGCTTATCGACTACGACCGGTTCTTTGAGCTCCTTGAAGAGAGAGGCCCAGATGGCGACTTCTCGCCGGAGGACTACATGGGCGAAGAGACTCCGGAGTGGGCCACCTGGGGCAATGGCGGGTTTGATCCCAGAGACCAGAGAGTTGACAGGAAAGGTAGACCATTGGATATCTGAAAATAAGTATTGGATTCATTTTGATACAAAAAATTCAGTCATTGTACGCTAGACATCAAGGCATGCTGTGGGCGCTACGACTCTCCTAGCTCAAGATCCGCCCAATCTATTTCGGAACATTTTTTACTCGTACAATCCATCGTACAAATGATTGATCACAGGACAGCTTCGTAAAGTAGGCTCTAAGGGTCGTTTGCATCCTGACAATCCCCTCCATTTCTTGCTTTCAAATATTCATAGGGGTTACTGCGACATTGCCACCCTAGACCCCTTGGTTTAATACTATGATACACGCACATACGTTCCCTTTCGCGCGTAGCCTCGTTATCAACGACGCTTTTGCCCCTCGAGATGAGCTGGACTCTCTCTCCCCTCATGTAGGGCGTGGGATATCACTCATCCAAATGCAAAGCTTCCTTATCTCGGAAAATCATTGACGCCCACCCCCGCCTTCTCCGATGGTCAGATTTCTTTCGAGTCTGGATAATTCCGTTTGGTAATATTGTAATTTTGCGATGAAGAGCGGAGAATTTATAAAGGTATTCGGTGTGCATTCTTCCGATCATCGCCCATATGGATGTTGTTGGCAGCAGTTTTCTTAGTCCAGGCCAACAGTAGGCATGTCGCCCAGGCCGCTCAGGTTGGGCATGCCGGGCATGCCGGGCATGCTCCCAGAGTCTAGTCGCAGGCTTCCGTCGTAGGCGATCATCTCCGCAAGGAGGTCGAGGATAGGCTAAAAATAAGTCAGCGCGTCTGTAGCCAAGAGTGACCACCGTCCAAAAGAAAAGAGAGAAAAAAATATTCGCAGTCGTCGGGAGCGCACCTTGGGCACAGTCTTGTCGTAGATGCCTATCAGATCACCAGGCTGAGGGTAGACCTTGAGGCCCTTGTAGAACGCCAGCGCAGCGTCGATGGCGCGCGATGGGTCGCTACCCAGCTGCTCGCCCATGGTGACCTGGTCCAGGAAGTACGCCTCCTTCTCCTCGACGCTGGTGGGGAAGCCCTCCTCTTTGGCCTCGTCGACGGCTTGCTTAATGGCCTCGCGCTGGTGCAAGTTCTCGACCTCGGCGTCCACCTTAGCCTGGCGAGCCTGGCGCCGTTCGTTGCGCCGCAGCTGTCTTCGGAACTCGGGCTTGCTGCGGCGGGCGTGATCGAAGTAGACGGCGTAGGCTGCCGAGGGAGAGGGGCATGGTCAGCGAAAAGGATCGCGTGATTTGTGGGTTGGGAAGGGCTTATTAGAGCAGAGAAGGACTTGATCGTACCGAGGAGGCCGGTGGCCACTGCGGCTGCTGTTGCAGTCGCTATGAGTGCTGTTTGCTGTGATGACGCCATTGTGATGTGTAGATGTGATGGTGTTGGAGACGAAGTAAGGAGAAGAGGAGAAGAGGAGTATAGCAGGAAAACAAAGTGAAAGCCACAGGGCTGATCTTTGTGTGTGCGCGCAGAGTAAAACGGATGTTGTCTCGCGCCGGTAAGGTGGATGAGGTCGCCAAGTTCCTTAAGCAAGGCAATGAATGCGCTTTTGCGACGTTGGTTTTCAAGACGGTCAATTGCAGACTCGGTCGGAGCTCTGAAATCGAACTGCTGCTCTGAGCTCATACCAACAATTTTTTGCGCCTGGGCCGGCAGGGGACCCCAGCAGGTTGACGACGGGTCCCATGTCAACTGAGCCAGGGAGTAAGAGCCTCCACCCACCCCCCCATTACCTAATCACCACCTTGGCTGTCTCAGGCTCCCTTTACTATGGAACAACCTCCGTCCTCCTCCTCCTAGAGTTCGGCGTCACAAGGTCTTGATCTATCAGCCCTCTACGTCTCGTGCGGGTTGGTAGCTGTCGAAACAGGCCGGGCTCCTGTACGCTACCCCATACCTATTCCCCCGTGGACCGGAGCAGTCGCCATGTCGTCGCTCCGGAAAGGGCCCAAGAGGGTCAACACACGCCCTACCATCAGCGCGCCCATCGCCGCCAATGGGGCACCTGTGCCTAGAAGTACGGGAGGGAGCATTGCCGTCAATGCACCGCCAGTCCCTCAAGCTCGACCGCGCCCGCCTCCTCAGGCAGGAGGCAAGACATCCGACTATGTCAAGCGCCGGTACTCTACGAGGTACAACCTGCCTGACAACTTCGATGTCACCGCCGCGCCGCCCATGCCGTCTATGCCGACGATCGATAAGTACGAGCCCTATCGGAAGCCGGCACCGGCAGCAGAGACCCCGAGATCCAGGGGCGGAGCACCGGGCGGGACCCCAACCGTCAACGTCAAAGACCTGAGAGACCCGAGATTCAAGGCAGAAGACTATGTGAACAGAACCCTGGCGAACGCGACAGAGGACGAGCTGCGCGAGTTCGAGGAACAGCTCCAGAAGCTGGAAGGCCGTGCCGCTGCCGACCTGCAACAGAATGTGTACCAGAATAGGACTCAGTTCATCAAGATCAGCAAGGAGGCAGAAACCCTCAAGGCGCAGATGCGTGGCCTGAAAAACCTCATGTCGGAACTCAAGACAAACACGACAGTGCTGCGGTCAGTGTCGTCTCGGAATAATGATGAATCGAACGGGCTGAATGGTGGATCGTTCTCATCCGGCATGAGCAAGAGAGACAAGCGCAGTTCAGTGGCGGACAGAACAGCATTGTGGAACTCACAACTCCAGGTTAGTGCTTCCTGGCTGCCTGAAAGAAAACGAAGAAGAAAACACAGCTCATTAATTCACACGTGGAGTATAGGCCCTTTATAAGAATATTGAAGGATCGCAGAAATTCTTGCCTAATACGCCAGGTCGCCATATAATCCAGAATGCGGGCTCGTGGATCGAGTTGGACAATGCTACGTATAAATCTAGGCGCTCTATCGCCATCGTCCTGTTGAACGACCATTTGCTCATTGCGTCGCGTAAGAAGCGGAAGACTGAGGCCACAGACTCCCGGGGCCCGGCTGTCAAGCTGGTCGCTGATAGGTGCTGGCCTCTGCTCGACATCGAGGTCGTGGATATGGCGGGGACACACGAGTCTTCTACCAGCAGGACGAAGCTTGCAGACGCCATCATGGTCCGTGGCGTAGGGCAAGAGTCCGTCATTTACCGGACTGAGAAACCAGACGATCCGGACAAGCGAACACTGCTTCTGAACGTCCGTAAGGTGGTTGAGGATCTGCGAAGGAACATCCAGTCCGAGAGGGAAGCGAACAACAAGGCCAAGGAGACCATTAATTACTTCGCATCTCGAGATCCTGGCCTTTTGCAGAAGACGGAGCTCCTCGAGACGCTGTCGGATATCAAGGACATGCTCATCGAGGTAGATGGGAAACAGCAGAACTTACGATGGGTCGAAAGTCAAATGGATGACCTCGACATCGATATCGCACTACAGCGGATCGAACCAGCCGTAGGGCGAGTGGAGAAGCTGAAGGGTCTCGCCCGGAGCCTTAGGAACAATACCGTGGCGCAGGAGCATA
>JACWST010000044.1:40568-124979 GCA_014850475.1 Cryphonectria naterciae | reverse complement strand
TAAAAAAAAAAGGCAAGACCAAGCAACATGTCAGCTGGCTGACAAGGCTTGGGTTCGAGGATCGCGCTCGAGAGGCGTACCTTGAGGCGAGGAGCCAGATTATTCAGAAGCGATCCCGGTGAGTTATATTTCAGCGCTGGCCCCTCTCTGCCTTGTTGAGACTAACACAATACTGCAGACAGTGCATCTTTCAAGGAGATCTGCATTCTTACATCTGGCAGTTGTCTTTTGTCTACTTCACTATCATCAAAAACACGGTAAGCTGCTTTCAAGGATGTTTTCCGCCACCCATGATGAGTGCCTGCGTCAGATGGGCCAAGGAGGAGGTCGAGGCGTTCAATGTCATCCTGGCGCGGCAGCTCAGCAGCACAGAGAAGGGAACGGAGGCGTGGACAAAGTGTATGGAGCGGGCGCAGGAGCATGCGCAGATGCTCTCCGAGGTTGGGCTTGATTTTCGCAATCTTGTTGGGCAGGAACCTATCGTCAACGCAGCTGACAGCGGGCCGATCGGGTTGGGCTTGACTTGAGACACATGGTGTAGACTGAAGGGTTACTTGTCGTGAACGTCGGAGGATGATGGCACTGATGCTAGTGTTGTGTCGGTGTTCAACGGAGTATACATTACCTGAGTCCATTCTTATCATGAGCTCGGCAGATGGGCGTACAATGTTTGGGTGTCAAGACGCACGTCAATGACCATCAAAGTCCAGTCCTTAGTTCTGGCGAGAAGAGAAAGCAGTTCTACAGGTGGGCAGAGGGACGTATGTTTCTCCGTAAATTCTTAGCCTAGAGGAATGACATTATGCTTGATGAGAGGAAGTTCTTCTTATCTCTACCTACTCAAATTCTCCCTTCTCCCCCTTTCTTAAGTCTCTCAGCCTTCATCAGTTTCATTGTTTTCCTTTCTGCACTCATTTAGTCAGTCTTCACATTATGATTGTCCTCGATTTTTTTCTCTTCTATTTCCTCTTGTTTATAAAAATAAATAAATAAAAAGGGAAGAGAGGAAAGAGAAAGGAAAGGGAAAAAGAAGAAAAGAAAAGAAAGAAACATCCCATTCTGACCGTTATCTGGGCGTCGTCTACTGCGCAAGAGATGCCTGCCCCTTTAATGTTGGGCACAGGTCGTAGCTGTCAGCAGCTCGTTAGCGTGGTAGGCGTGATTTTGGCCGTGCGCTGGCCAGGGAAGAAGCAGGCCCCCAGCGCTTGCATTCTCCGCAATTCCCTGCCTCGCCTGAAGCAACCTTGCCTTGCCTTGCAACCCATCCCACCATCGCCCATCGACCAACGCCCTTCCCTTCCCTCTACAAAGGTCGCCCTCATCACAAGCCTTGATACCCCATCGCGACCTTGACAGATCCTACGAGCCCGCCTGCACCACATCAACGGGCTATCCCGCCTCGAACGAGTTCGCTGCGCAAGCTAGAGCTAGCTTAGGGATCCGATTGCGAAACAAGCACCAACCCCTTCCCCTACCTCGCACAAACGTCATACCTCTTTGTGTGTGATTGAAATTGTCGACAACCTCGCGACCATCCCTCCTGATCTATCCCGCGCCGTCTCTTCTCCTTCGGCGACCAGAAGACATTCAGCATGGACACCAACATGGAGGATGTCGGTCGCGTGCCCACCGATTTGGCGCCTGCCCCTCTTTCGGAACCTACCACGATCAGCGACACCGACGGCTGGATCGAAAACCTGATGAAATGCAAACAATTGGCGGAGTCAGATGTGCAGAGGCTGTGCGAAAAGGTCAGGACTCCTGTTGAGGCTGCTACCCGCCCTGGATAATGAGGGCGTCCTGCGCTGCTCCGTGATTGAACGCCTCCAGCCCTTGATCTGGGCTCGTCCTTCCATCCGGACCAGCTGTCACAAGCTCGTAGGCTGACCGTATCTACAGGCGCGCGAGGTCCTTCAGGACGAGTCTAACGTCCAACCAGTCGTATGTATCTCGAGCTTCATCTTGCTGCTGTCTCAACACGCGTGCTCATCATTTGCTATAGAAATGCCCGGTGACGGTGTGTGGCGACATCCACGGTCAATTTCATGATCTGATGGAGCTCTTCAAGATTGGTGGTCCCAACCCAGACACCAACTACTTGTTCATGGGTCAGTCTTGCATTCATGTACTGCTTATCAAGCTCGAATACTGACGGGGAGTGGCAGGCGACTATGTCGACCGTGGTTACTACTCCGTGGAGACCGTCACCCTTCTTGTCGCCCTGAAGATACGATACCCACAGCGCATCACCATCCTTCGCGGCAACCACGAGTCGCGCCAGATCACCCAAGTCTATGGGTTCTATGACGAGTGCCTCCGCAAATACGGAAACGCCAACGTCTGGAAGTACTTTACAGACCTGTTCGACTATCTTCCCCTGACCGCCCTCATCGACAACCAGATCTTCTGCCTCCACGGAGGTCTGTCTCCTAGCATCGATACCCTCGATAACATCCGAGCCCTAGATCGCATCCAGGAGGTACCCCATGAGGGGCCCATGTGCGACCTGCTGTGGTCAGACCCGGATGACCGTTGTGGATGGGGCATCTCCCCTCGTGGTGCAGGTTACACCTTTGGACAGGATATATCCGAGGCGTTCAACCACAACAATGGCTTAACCCTCATTGCTCGAGCTCATCAGCTGGTCATGGAGGGCTACAACTGGTCTCAAGACCGTAACGTGGTCACCATCTTCTCCGGTAGGTCCCGGTTCTGCAGAATCCCCCGGCCCAAATGACGGGACTGAGTGCGCTGACACCACACAGCCCCCAACTACTGCTACAGATGCGGTAATCAGGCTGCTATAATGGAGATTGATGAACATTTGAAGTATACCTTGTAAGTCTCGAGCTCCCCCACCCCCCGGGGGGGCGGGCCCTACACGATCAACACTGCAATGACTGACCTTGAATTCAGCCTTCAATTCGACCCATGCCCAAGGGCTGGTGAGCCTATGGTCTCAAGACGGACACCAGACTACTTCCTCTAAGCGGAAAGATGGTCCCCACGTTCTTCACATCTTGGTCTTGCACAGCAATCGAAGCAAATAGCCCGCCTGAACTTATATCCTGCATTTTGTGCGTTCCTGTGGTGCGTTGCGGTTGAGGCTTAGAGTCGAGACAGGGAGTGTTGAAGTAGATGTGTCATGACCGTGATGGCAGCGCCTGAGAGATGCCTCCTACGCTTGTGTGCGGCATACATCAACTAGACCCCGACAGAATATACATGCCACTACAAGTGGATCTGTCTAGACCAGAGACAAAACCCTAGACGTCTTTTTGCAAGCCGGATTGGCCTGATGAATAGACTATCCATAAACGTTGGCTGCTTTGGTATTACCGTGGACACGCTGGTATCAGTTCTTACATGTCACTCGGCATCGATGGTCGTACAAGTAGAATGGTGATTGGCTAATTCTATTGATACTACTTCGACATATGATGCCAGTAATGTCTTCTAGGATGCGATGCTTGCGCTTCTGATCTAAATACATCAAAACAAGCCGACCACATTTTCGACTTCCTTCTTCCTTATAAACCCCCCCCCCCCTTTTTTTTTTCTCTCTCTTTTCTTCATGCTCCCACTCAACCCATATTTACAACTAGTCAAACACAGGCATGAGGATACAACCCTCAAGCCTCCTCGACAACAGCCTCCTTGTTCAGCTCCGCAAGAGCGCTCGCCTCCCATTCGATCTGCCGCCTATCCTGCACAGCGGGCTCCTTGTCATTCCCAAACACGTCCGACTCACGGTTCACGTCCAAGCTGAGCCCTCCGGCCGCCGACCTCGCACCAGTACTGGCCCTCCTGCCGTCCTTGCCGACCTTGGAACCGCTGTAGTGACCGGGGCCAGAGCTGCCGTTGGGGACATGAAATCGCCTGTCGAAGCGGGAGATGGCGTACAGGTAGACGACGACCAGCTCGATGGCGAAGTTGAAGCAGTAGAAGCAGGCCTTGCTGTGATACCAGGCCGGGTCGGTGAGGGGGCGGGGGGTGGTGAAGTTCACGGCGAGACGGAAGCAGGCGCCGATGGACAGGATGAAGGAGGTGAAAAGGAGGAGGAAAAGTTTTGTGCGGTAGCGGCCCTGGCCGAATTTCTGGGGGCGGTGGGACCGCGGGGTGAGGATGGACAGGAGGGCGATGGGGATGGGGAGGAAGGCAAGTAGGGCACTTTTGAACTGGTTAGCCCCTTGAGCAGCCGCAGGTTGGGAAGAAGAAGGAAAGGAAGGGAGATGAAGAAGGAGGGAAAGGAGAAAGAAAAGGCTTGACTTACAGGAATGACCCTGCGAAAAGGGTGATATCACGGTCCTTCATCCTGGTGCTGACATTCAGCGTGAAGAAGCTATCCACGGCGGCGGTGATGACCATGATGAGCATGGCGAGCACGCAAAAGTACAGGAACTTGAACGTCCAGCCCAGGCCACGCGACCAGCCAAATTTGGGGTGGTAGCTGCGCACGATGCGCTGGGCAAAGATGAGGTTCACGATGAAGAGTAGCAAGACGCCGGCCTGCACGAAGATGCTGGCGGCGATGGCGATGTTGACGTTGTGCGGGTACGAGGCCCAGACGATGCGCAGGGTGAGGGTGGTGATGCGCGCCATGCAGAAGCCGAAGAGCAGGGCGGAGAAGATGAACTTGTGATCGCGGCGGCGGTTGATCTGGAAGATGGTCATGTGCGTCGCGGCCGCGGCAATGTAGAGGACCAGCAGGACCGCGCAGATCGGGTCGTCGAGGTGAATGGTCGGCTGCCCGCCAAGAGAGGCGGTCGTTGGGGCATAAGGCGGGCCGCTCTGGGAAGGAGGAGGAGGAGAGTCAGCGCTTTTGCTTCTTTGAGAATTTGAAGTGAGGGCATCGTGATTGATGGTGCCCAGCAAAACGCACACACATATGCGTATTGACTATAACACATCAGTGAACAGGATTGCACTTACCGACGAGCTACCTGCTTCTGCCGACATCCTGATGTGTAGTATTTGGCGATCAATGTCTTACTTGTATAGGTTGTGTGAGGCGGAGATATATCTAATGAGGCGTTGGTGTCCCCTGGGACTATTCTAGCCGATGAGGTCACGCTGCACAGAGCTATGACGACGATGATGATTCCAATATATTTGTAGACAAATTTGTAACTGTGGCATCTGATGGTACGAACAGGAGGTGTCGCGTGACAGAAGGGGGGGGGGGGGATCTTGATCTGATCTCAACCACACAACGTCTGTCTTCCAAGCGTCTCACAAGACTCATTAAATAGTTTTTTTTTGGATTAAACGCCCTAGCCAGCTGGCAGACAAGAAAGTTAAACCTGCTTTCCATGGAGCTATCGGACTTGAGAAGAAAGAAAAAGAAAGAAGAAAAGAGGATCATGATGGGCCTGCGCGCCAGCCACACGCCGCCTCGACGGAACCGACGACGTATGATGATCCAACAGCTTCTTGGTGACGTCCGTGAAAATCGACTCGCAGCCGGGACCGAACCCTTTTGGCGCCAAATTTTTAGGCCTGTAGGAACGGAGGTCTTCCAGAAGGCGACACCGCCCGCTTGCACGGGACCAGACGGCACAGGGCTCACCCGTCGGCGTTTTCTAAGAGGCGACCTCCGTCCGAGCCATGGCTCGCGTTAGACCAGCCTGTGAACGGGTCAGGATACCTTGCCTCCCACTCTATTGCAGTGGCCAACCTAACAGTGTCGCGCCTGCTGGGAGATTTGAGAGTCGGCGTTTAAAGAATCGCATTGTATAAAGTGGGGAGGATCCCGCTTGGAACAGTCTTTGTCTTGAGCGAGAGGACTTGTCGCGCATCTATCATGGGCGCGGACGTGTTGCTGCAGTTGTACGACGACGTCGTTCCTTTGTCACACCTTCAAGCTCCGACGACGGAAGCGGCGTGCCAAGTATGGCCGCAACAACAAATGAGATGAATCAAGGTCCTCCACGTTTGCCTTTGTTGGAACGCTGACAAGGCAGCTCGGCCGAGGGGTGCTTGTACGATCCATACAGCATGAGGAGAGCTTCCTCCATCGAGAGTCGAGGAAGTGCTCAGTGAGAGACTCGATTTTTGGAAGCTTGGCCTGAAGATTTGGACGAGACTTCTTCTGTTGCCGGACATGGTCTGGGTCTGCCACCTACTGGAAATGCTATATACGGTCCAAGAAGTCATTCTCGAACCGGCAAATCAGATCGAACACAGCTTTCACTTGATTACATCTTGCACGCGAATTCATCCCAGCGTCCTGTACAACACAGCATGTCACTGTCGTGCACATCACGGTCCACCCAAAGCGGTGTCGCGCTTGTGACCTCCAGTGTGGAAGTAGCTGAACCTCCACTGCGCGTCCGTGGCATTCGAGGGCTGCGGCAGACAGGCCTGGGCCTTGTGACGATCATCACATTGTCCACCAAGGCGTCCACGGCCTGACAGGCACAGCCGTGCGTGGCCTTCTCTTCAAATGTTGTGGACGCTGGCCACGAATCGTCATAGGCATGGCGACAACAATTTCGAATGCCGTCGGCAGTCACCAAGCCCAGTTCCGCGTTTCACGTTTCATTGTTGGCATTCAAACACCACAATTTCTATATCACACATAGTATGCTATGCGCGCCGGTCTAGGAAGTGTCTCAAGACCTCAATTATCGTCATCGTCTGGTCTTGTCATCGTCTGGTCTAATCCCTCGACCTCCAGTTTAAGTTTGAGAGAACTTCTTCCAGACCAGCCAGCATGAGAGAATGCTTTTTTCTCTGCGGTCTTTCTAGCGCGAAACCTTCAATGTTTTCTCCCAAACCTGCAGGAGGAATGTTTGCACCGAAACCCCATCCCTCTCCTCCTCCTTCTCGTCGAAGCGTTGCAGGCTGTTCTTGACTTCGTTTCAAAAGGGACCAATCATTGCGGTAAAGAACACACGCGGCTAATGTAGTCTCCTTTGGGTCCAAGACTGACCGTCCACTGCCGTCCAAGGGCTTTGCTGATCAAAGTCCCCAGCCGCTCGGGCCGATCATACGAAAGTACATAGCAGAGGAATAAGATCGCGGGGCTGACCCCTTTGAGTTCAGCAGATCCTTGTTTGTTATTCCGCTTTTCAACATAGCACCTGGTGGCCCTACGCAGTCTTGCAATCGACACGGTCTGAGTGGCGATGAGAAGAGCTGAAGAGCTTTGTCTCCAGGCTGAATGAAGCAGGGTGGGCAGTGAGAGCAGAAGAGCAGGTGTGATAAGATAGCAAATAGTAGGGCAGGCACGCAATGGGACCCGTCGAAAGATCAGACTCGCACCTGACCTGAGCGAAGGACGGACCTCGACTCGGAAGATTATACTAGTGGCAGCCACCTGCATCGGCCCTTGACCGTTTCTAGACAAGCCCGTTTGGACCAGCAAGGCTTGGTCTCTTGTCCTCTCCGGACCCCCAACAGAACTTACCAGCTGTCGAAGCTGAAAGGAAGGTGAAATAGCAAAGTCGAGAGAGAAGGAGAGAGAAGAAAGAAGGGGGGGGCGGGGGCGGGGGGCGGATTGTCACCAGCTTGGTCATCCATCCATTTTCGGCTTGTGGCACTCGGGCAGGTCGGCGTAACACAGTTTGATCTGCTCGTCTACCTCCCTTTCAATGTTCTTTTAATAGATGACGTTGCATGCTGTGAGGCCGCAGGAGTCGAAATGAGCAAACGTCTGTGTGTACCCTTTCCCCCTTGAGCCCTGGGCGGGCAGTGGTTACATCTGCTGCCCAGATAGTAATGGTGCCCAGTGCAGCTAGCAAACTCTCACTCACCTTTACTCACCCTTCCCTTGCCTTGCCCTTCCCGTTCGGCGGTACCAAACCAGCCGATCAGGAGATATAGTAGCAGAGAGACATGGGCTGGCATAAGGAGGGATCAGATGAGGCTACATCAAAGGTTGACATGCTGCTTGAATTCATGCGTTCCTCCTCATTATTGCTACGTGTATACTGTAAATTCTTCATCCTTAGCATGAACGGGACAAGGCGCGTCGTGGGACAGACGACCGGGTGTCACGGTGACAGGATGAGCCCGTGAGGTCCATCTGAAGTCCTCCTCATTTGCGGCCTGGGCCTAATTCGCTTCGTTATCAAATTGATGCCCCTCTTTTTTTTCTTTACTCGTCCGCAACTGGCCCTGGTCCGCTCTGCACCCCTTCAACCTTTGCCCGTGTTCCTGGGGGACCCGTGGACCTTTATGCAGGTACCCCTACCCCCCTGACTCTGCCAATTTCTTTTTGGTTACTCCATATGAATGTACGGGAAAAAGAGTGAGCGATAGAGAAGAGACCTGGCACTGAATCAGAACAAGCCTACCCTAGGTCAACCAGCCAACCAACCGACCAATCCTTGCCTCGTCGGTGTGCTCTGAGAGCTCTCTCTTCTTTTTCTCTCATTTCTCACATCCACGCCATCCCATCTTCGCACAGACCATCGACTGCCCTACGTCGTCCCAGCTGTTGTCGTGGTCTTGTGTTTGGGTGTGTGTGTCCCTTGTGGTGCTGCTAAACCGGAACCTTTTTTTTCTTCTTTTTTTTGTTTTGGCCCTTCCCTTTCTTTCTAATCCACCTTTCCTATCTCATCTCCCACCCTCTCTTTTCTCCTTCATTTCTCCCGTCCCACCTGCCGGTATCAGTCACCACCATACACAGGCCTAGGAGGATTTGACGGTGCATTTCCTCCCACACCACCACCACCACCATCTCCTCCTCCTCCTCCTCCTCCTCCTCCTCCTCCACCACACCACACCGATAACTTCCTCCAGCTGTGGTCCGCTGTGTGTTTGTCAGTTTGTCAGTCTGACTGCATACTGTCGCCGTCTCAGGTTATCTTCACCTGCCACTCATTTGTCAAAAACCAACCCTAACTCGCGCCCTCATCTGGACGTTGATTGACACCCTGCAACGACTCTAATCCCGTCTCTCTCCCTCCTTGTCTTGCCGACGGAGTCTTTTTCTCTCCCATTCGTTCTTTCACTTGTACAGTTCTACATACGACTGTTCTCTCTTTCACCCTACCATAATTTTCTCGCGCTCTTACTGGTAATCTAATACCCACCCAACCTACTACGGTCATCACCTTATCGCCGTCGCCCTGCCTTTGGTCGACAAGCTGCCACACTTCCTGCACCTTCCCCGCGTTCCTGCCTCCTCCAGCCGCCACCTTTACGTGAGGGAACCCACCTCTCACTGTGACGATCAACCTCTCTTCACGGCAGCCGCCACCCGCCAACGAGAGGTTCCTGACGGGAGAGGCGCCTTTTCTCGAGCCTGCTTCCGATCTACCGAGGTCGACTATTTGTGTGCGAGGGAAGGACTTTGGTAGCTAGCTCTTTTGCGCGCGCTGCTGCTGCTGGGGGGGCCATTTTCCTTCCACACCTCCTGCGACCGCCGCCTGGGTGTCTGTCCTAAGAAAAGGCTCGACATCCTCGGCCTCACGACCCAATTGAACTCGACCAGATAAACCCGCCAGCCTGCTTTTTGATTAGGACTGTACCACATGTCCAGCATCCCTCGACCGAGCAGCATATAGAATCTCTGGAGCTGGAGCCTGCTTCCGCTGGGTTGCGCTGCCATCTGTCCTCTCGTCTCTCTCTCGACCCGAGACGCCGCTCGACGCCTTCGAAACAAAACACCATTTTTTTTGCGCAATTTTTTTCTTCTTCACGGCGATGACCCCGCTGTCACGGTGATACACGGTTCATTTTCGTTCATTCTCCCCACGTACGGCCTGCAGGGAATCTACAAATCTCCGACCTGCGCGCGACCCCAATCGGTGGCTGTTGCGGACTGAGGGGAGCTCCCGCCCAGGGACAGGACGGGCGAGATAAAGGCTTGGAGGGGACGGCAGCCTCTGGTTCACAGAAACGACATTCGCCATGTCTTCTTGCATCTCCCTCGAGGGCTCGACGACCTGCCCGTCCTTCGCCTCTGCATCGATATCCACAGACTCCACCCTCGTGGGCTACTTGTGCGTACCCCAGAAAAGTCCCCTTCGTACCGACGTGTATTCCGGTAGCTGACCTTTTCTCTCACAGCTCATTCCTGCAATACGTCTCAGACCGCGCCTCATTTGATACCCAGCTCGCATCATATGTCCAGACGACCTTTGTGGAGCAGCAGTAAGTGGAACAGACAGATAGACAGACAGGCAGACCATCCAGCGTCCCGTGGCTAACATCCACCCCAGATATGAGGACCGTTTTGGCTGTAGCGGCATTGAATTGACAAACACCTCTAATCTCTACGCACGGTTCACCACTTCGGTCATATGCAACTCCATCGTTCAAAACTCCATCGACCCCTGTGGGCTAAGTGGAACACAAACACAGCCGCTATGCGCCGATACCTGCGTAAGTCCCGCCCGTCCAATGCCCAGTCACTCATGTTTGCTGACCCACCAACCAGGCGGACTACGCCGAGAGCGAGGCGTACTACCTCTCCGACAGTCAATTATGCTCTAACCCGAGCAACGGCTCTGCCGCTGAAGTAAGAGCCGACTTTACGAACTGTGCGCTACCCGCCAATTCTCTTTCGTCCGCCAGCTGCATCGATGGTATCGACAACGAGCCGGACAACTGCGGATTCGGCAACAGCACGATCGGTCTCTGCTCATACTGCGCATCTGGCGGAACTAATTCGACCGACACTTGCTGCTACAACTCAAATGCAGAGTCGATTTGTGCCGGCGTCACACTGCCTTCTATAACATCAACCATTACGCTTCCGACCTCGACTTCCAGCGCGAGCGCTACTGCCTCGGCATCTTCTGGTGGAGGAGGAAATGGGCTCTCCAAGGGTGCTGTGGCAGGCATCGTGATTGGGTCGGTCGCGGGAGCTGCCTTGATCATAGGTGTCATCCTCCTCTGCTGCCTGTTCATCCGACGGCGCAAGAGGGGAAGCCAGCAGGGCAGCATCTTCAACCAGCCCCAGCCAGCCAGGAGAGGACCCATGATGTCGCAAGGCGCTCCCCTCGCGTCGACCCCGCAGGGATACGAAGTCTTGCCTGGTGGTAGGATAGCCAGAATGTCGGCTTTGGAAGGTCACTCAGGAGAGGCGCCCTCTCGCCACTCAGCAACCGCCGCTCCCTTTAGCGTCGCTAGAGCCACCAGACCCGGAGATAATCAGTCTTCGTCAGATGAATTTGTGGACAGTCCCGAGTCAGAACCGCGTGCTGGTGTGCTACGGCCTCCGCCCACGATGCTTAAGAGGTCGGGGTCTTTGTCAAGCGGCTCGGTGCTGCTCGCAGGTGACGACAACGGCAGTAACGGGATGTCCTCACCTCGTGGACAGGGCAGCCAACAATCCGAACAGCTGCCTTACTTCAAGGATTATTACTCTCAAGACGAGATTCATCCTGGCGACGGTGTGGCGGTGTTGTGGGCATATCAACCGCGTGCTGCTGACGAATTCGCTCTCGAGCGGGGCGACATGCTGAAGGTAGTCGGCATATGGGACGACGGCTGGGCAACTGGTGTGATGATGGACGAGCGAGCCGACGAGTGGGAGGCTAGGCACCAAGAACAACGAGACAGTGGCGTCTCGCATGTGTCTCGTCGTCCTCGTGAGGCTTCACCGCCTGTCAGCGGGGAGATCAAGGCCTTTCCCCTGGTGTGTGTGTGTCTCCCAGAGCACTGGAAGAAGACTATCGAGGGCGACAGCTCGACGGAGGCGGCGTCAAGTTCCGCCTTTCAACAACGTTAATTGGCCATTCTCCCTGCACATTTACGACCGTACGACCTTTCACATCTCCTCAAATGAGGCACAACCCACACACACGCACGCTCTAGGCATTTTGCATCACACCGCAACATAGAAAGCGATTGAGCCTTTATGAATATTCCCGAGTCACGCGGTCACCAAGCCTTTCCTTTTCCTTGTACATATTTCATGCTCCATGGCACGTTTACTGCGCGATTTCATCCGCACCTTCACACACGCGCGCGCGCACACACACACAGACAGACAGACACAAAGAGAGAGAGTGGCATGCATGCATTTCCTGACGGCAGCGTGCTTTCACAGATTACGTCCCTGGTACAGACGGGCGTTCTTGGCGACGGGCGGAGATCATCTGCGCCCTCCCATCTTGGTTTCATGGTTTTTGATTCAATTATACCCAGGTTGTGGAA
Source organism: Cryphonectria naterciae (assembly GCA_014850475.1). NCBI lineage: Eukaryota > Fungi > Ascomycota > Sordariomycetes > Diaporthales > Cryphonectriaceae > Cryphonectria > Cryphonectria naterciae. The sequence continues at coordinate 112,865 of JACWST010000044.1, read as the reverse complement.
GGCTTTTTTCTTTAATGATGAAGCCTATGAGGTGCTGGCCCAGGGCCACTAATTCTGAAAACTGGTCTTTTCTCTTGAGAGGGCAGGAAGATTAAGGATGGAGAGAAGAGAAGAAGACGCCGGAGAGAAAATTCTTAGATAATGCCGTAATCGGCTTACGAGACAGATCCTAGGGGCATCTTTCTCGAAGGACGATCGAACCTGACCAATTTTATTTGATTGTCCACAACTCTTTCACGCTTGATCTTGACGCGAGACACGATTGAGTCCGGAGACCGAGGCCCCGTATCCGCTGTGAAAAAAAGTTGTTCTGAGAGAAAATGGCAGCGACGTGGGGTGGTCATTATGGACACAAGGAGCCTCCCCGATCCGGCTCACGGGGCCGGGGATGGTGGCACCACGCCCGCAGGGCGTAGAGGGCAGGAGGTCTCGAGGAGATGGTTCCTCGCGTCCCTGGCGAGTGGCCAGGTCGAAGAGCACTCGTCCAGGGCCTGCAGGAGATAGTTGGTCTCCTCCGGGATGCCGATGTCAGACGTGACCTTGGCAGCCTGGACGATTCCATACACGAATGTGAGGGGGGCGTGCTGGAGGCCGTACTGGACGCGGTACCTGCGCAGCAGGGCGATGATCTCCTGGGCAGAAGCGAGGCGGGCCGCCCTCGATGCCTCGGTCAGCTCAGAGTTCAGGATGATCCGGATGCTGTGAAAGAGGGCCCTGGAAGAAACAGCTTGCGTGTCAGTCCAGAAAAAAAGTCTGCCCTCTGCTGTCCACAAGAAGGTCTTGTGCGAGAGAGACTTTCGTAAGGGGCTTACTGTAGTGTCGCGACCGTGGGCACGAGGTTGGTCTGCGCTGGAACCCATCTGTTCCATTGCAAATCCTTGTCCAGAGACTTGTCCCACCGGGACAAGTCCAGCTTGAGGGCATCCATGCGAGCCTTGCGCCGGGGGCCGTCTGGGCTGCCCTTGGCCGAGCAGAGCTGGCCCAGCATTCGTGAGACAATCGATGCCAGACCGATGTGCATCTGGAAGGATGGTACTAGTAACCGTGCATCGTCGTGCCCCTCCTGCTTGTCTTCGAAGCCAGCTGGGAGCCATGGGTCCATTTCAGCGAAGTCTCTGTAGGGTGTGGAGGATGAGTCATCTCTGTCTAGACAAAATTGCGTTTTGCATTTTGAGAATTACTTACGGTAGGCACTGCGTCAGCTGGACCTCCGCATCATCGTCACTTAGGCTCACCGGCCGTCCGAGGATGAGGCTGATCAACTTGTCGGAGACGTAACAGCCCCAATAGATCCTCCTCCGTATCTCGATATCATCTGCTGATGCCAGTGACTTGTCCATTAGCAGCCAACAGCGGGGGTCTTTCTGAAAGCCAAGGTCCATGGCCATGCGGAAGGCGATGCCTGCGAGGTAACCACGGTCAGTCTAGTCGGCGCCAGGATCTTTGGTTGAGCTGGTCAACGCGCAGCGAGACCCAGACAGACCTACCCGAGTACTCCCAACCTTTGGAAACATTCCCGCGCCCAATCTCGTAATATGCCAAGCACAAGAAGGCCTGAACATTGGGTATACACGGACGTGCCAGGCCCGATACGAGCAGGATGCTCTCGGCCGCCGCAAAGAACCGATCGCCGGCCTCGCGGTGGTCCGGGGCATCAACCACCAGCAGGCCCAACGCGCAGATGGAAAGAAGCAGTGAGCCGGACCAGTAGTAGTTCCTCCTTCCAGGCCGCCTGCTGAAGTGATCATTGAGAAAGGCCTCTCGGTAGATGAACATGAAATGGGGGTACTGCCACCGGAAGAAATGTGTCAGGGCGTTCATGACGAGCTCGCCGTCCAGGTCGATGCCAAAATGCTCCGTGACATACGAGAGGTGTGTGTCACTGGCGGCATCGGCATCGCGGGTGATCTGCTCGAGGTTGTTGGAGTCCTGGGGTTGCGTGCCGGGTTGTGAGACGTGGAATATGCTTGTCGGTCCGTGGAAGACGAGCGTGCCCTGTGAGTCTTGGTGGAGGTAGTAGTGGTGCTGAGTACGACCTGAAGCGGCGAGACTGACCTGTGCTGCTGCTTCAGAGGCTGATGCCTCCTCACTTGTCTCTTGTGTGATGTGATGATCACCAAAACGGATGTCAGAGAGGATCCTATCTCTCGCGGCAGGACTTGCGCCCTGGAGCTGAACGAGCGTGGACTCTAGCCAGGCGATGCGGTTCTCGAGGCCGGCCACATACTCGTGAGACACAGGGCGCCGTTTGGAGTCTTTCTCGCGATACTCGCACTGGTGTCCCGCGGTAACACAGTTGCTGCATGGCTCAGTCCTGGAACATTTCAGCTGCATAGAAAGTGTGCTCGTCAGCCTTTGAGGACTTCGTCATCAGCATGGTGAACAATGACCAAGAGGTACCTTGCGGAACTGGCATCTCTTACAACTAACGTCGGAGTTGTGTCAGTATTGTATTGTGACGATAACGGACATTCTTGCGTCCATGATAATGGGTTTCAAGGAAGAGATCAAACATTGTAAAATCGCATAACATCTTAAGAATTAGGCCTGGTGCCTTCTTTTCTTTTTCTTTTTTTGTTCTCATCAGGTAAGGTTGGAAGGGGAAGATCTCTCCTTCCGCTCTCATGTAGCATGGGCCTCTTTTCTTCTTCTTTCTTATGCTCACGCCTTGTTCCAAGGGCGACTTGATGGCCTTTTGTGCACCGAAATGAACGCAGCGGGCCCAGTACCCAAGTTCAACAACCTCAAGTGCAAAGCTATTCACATACTGGAATCACAGACACTTACGAGAGCCTTTTCTCAGATAGGGGTGGCATAGCTGAGGAATTCTTCTTCTGTGCCCATAAAGCTCTTCAAAATTCTCGTGAGTATGGATCACGCTGCTGCTCGACAGATGGTCTGGAGAAATCTAGTCGGATGGTGATGAGTACAGTATTGTGGCAGTCCTGTGCTGGAGGGCTCAAGTGTGCAGAGAGTACTGAGTAAGTACCATTCAGCACTGAAAGTACTTTAAAGTAATTGAGGTACCAATTGCAAGTACTACAGCATGAGTACTAAGTATGTAGTAAGTACTAAGTTAAAGTGATCGCTGCAACGTCATTCTTAGGGCCGGGAGTGCCGGGGTACGGCCTGTACTACAGCATGTGCTCAACTGCTGTGGAGCAGCAGGCAGGCAAGCTAAGCACTACCTACAGAAGGTCACTTCCCCCCCAAACAACACGACCAAAAGATTATTATACTGTAACATGTGAATCACTTCTTCAGACTGGAATCTTGGGTCTTATGTGTCAAGTGTACAGCGCCTATGAGAAGCTCTCCTTTGTTGCAGAAGGTCAACATGATCAAGTTCCATCGCTGCAGTAGCGATCACTCCCTCCGGTAGCTTCTCTGAAGGTTGACCTCTCCGACCTCCACCACAACCACCACCGGATGCCCTCCCTCCACCGCCAACAATGGGTCAAGGGTTCTCTGTCACCACGCCCTCTGCTGGCGCTGCCGGTATCGATGTTCCTGAGCTCGCGGATCTTGCATACGAAAAGGCAATAGGGTCGGCTCGCTTCATGAAGAGCATTCGCGCCCGACATCACGACGGAGTTGTTCTGGTCAAAGTATTCGTCAAGCCATACGCGCCTATGCCGCTTGATGAGTACAGGCAGAAGATCATCTGTGAGCATTCCATGTGGCGATATGGAGCGCATGATCTTGACCATTCTTTTTGACTGACGCCCCCGAGTATCAAGACGAGCGAAAGGCACTTGCTGAAATCCCCAACGCCCTGGGTTACCAGCGGATCGTCGAGACCGAGACCAACGGATACCTTGTCCGACAATACCTATATAACTCTCTCTACGACCGTCTTAGCACACGGCCCTTTCTAGAGGACATAGAGAGGAAGTGGCTGTCATTTCAGCTCCTCTGCGCCCTGCGCGACTGTCATGCGAAGGACATATACCATGGCGACATCAAGGCCGAGAACACACTTGTGACCTCGTGGAACTGGCTGTACCTCTCCGACTTCTCATCGTCCTTCAAGCCTGTGACGCTGCCCGACGACAACCCGACCGACTTCTCCTACTTCTTCGACACGTCCAGCCGGCGGACATGTTACATTGCACCCGAGAGATTTGTGGCGCCGGGCGAGGGCGCGGACCGGAATACCCAGCTAACCTGGGCTATGGACATCTTCAGCGCCGGTTGTGTCATTGCTGAGCTGTTCCTCGAGGCGCCCATTTTCAGCCTCAGCCAGCTGTACAAGTATCGCAAGGGTGAATATGACCCCGATATAGCCCAGCTGAGCCGCATCCCAGACAAAGATATCCGCGAGCTCGTCTCGTCCATGATCCAGCTGGACCCGCAGAAGAGGTACTCGGCCGAGCAGTACCTGGAGTTTTGGAGAGGGAAAGCCTTCCCGGACTATTTCTACACTTTCCTGCATCAGTACATGGGCGTCATCACGGAGCCCTACTCTGGCCAGTATTCTGTCTCGGGCGCAACAAGTAATCTCGGAGAGGCTGACGAACGCATCGACCGGGTATTCTACGACTTTGACAAGATCTCCTACTTCCTCGGATACCAGAATGATTCTCGAGGCTCAGAGACAGTACGGCTATCACCCAGACTGGGACTGGGCCACTTCCCTGTCTGGTTGAATATCCCAAACAATGAACACGCCGTCTCATGTGATGCCCAACAAGCTGCGGATGACGGTACCCTGATATTCCTGACCCTGGTGGTCTCGTCTCTGCGAAATACCGCGCGGGCATCGTCAAAAGTTCGGGCGTGCGACATACTGCTAGCATTTGCAGAACGACTGACGGACGAGGCAAAACTGGACCGAGTATTGCCCTATTTAATGACACTCTTGAGCGACAAGGCCGACATTGTTGTAATCACTGCCATCAGAACGCTCACGCAACTCTTGGCCCTCGTTAATGCGGTGAACCCCGTCAACGCGCACGTGTTCCTAGAGTACGTCCTACCACGTCTATCCTTTGCCCTGTATGGAAGTGCCAGTCGGCCTAGTCCGCTGGTAAGGGCAACATATGCGTCTTGCATCGGCAGTCTGGCAACGACAGCCAAGAAATTCTTGCAGATGTCGACTACTCTCAAGGCGGCAGGCGCCATCACAACTGCGGATCCAGATGTGGAATCCGGGAGCCAGCCAAATGGCAGTTTTGACGGGCTGTTTGACGAGGCGCAGCAGGAACTGATCATCTTGTTGGAGCATCATACCAAGAATCTCATCGAGGACGTCGACCCCCATGTCCGGAGAGCGTTTTTGAGCTCAGTGCCGGAGTTGTGCCTCTTCTTCGGAACAGCCGAGTCCAACGACATTATCCTTACACACCTCAACACTTATCTGAACGACCGAGACTGGATGTTGAAGTGTGCCTTTTTCGAGACTGTCGTTGGCATAGCTGCCTTCATGGGTAGCATCAGCCTCGAAGAGTTCATGTTGCCACTCATGATCCAGGCCCTCACAGACACGGAAGAGAACGTTCTGCAAGGGGCTCTGCATTCTTTGGCCCAGCTGGGCTACCTCGGCCTCCTGTCAAAGACACGTTTATGGGAACTTGTGGACGTCGTGGCGCGGTTCTCGATGCATCCCAACATCTGGGTGCGAGAGGCAGCAGCAGAATTCCTCTCCGCTGCGGCAAGATATCTCTCTCCTGCAGATGTCAAATGCATCCTCCTCCCAATGACCTCGATCTATCTGAAGACGACCATCGTGCCCACAAACTTTTCTACACTGTCTGTGCTTGATACCCTGAAGAAGCCCTTGTCACGGTCGGTATTCGATCAGGCGTTGTTGTGGGCAGTGCAATCTGACAAGGGACTTTTCTGGAAATCTATGCGCAACATGCGGAGGTTGTCATTTGGCACTCCAGCTTCAGCGATACCAGGCTCAGCAGCGAAAGATTTGCACCCTCGAAGCCTCAGCAAGGTCTCAAAGAACGAAGAAGACGAGCAATGGCTGGGGAGGCTGCGCAACTTGGGCCTGTCGCCTAATGACGAGTTTAAATTGCTGGCCCTGCGAGAGTTCATATGGCGCCTGAGCCAGATCAAGGCGCGGGATTCGAATGCGAACAACATGAACGCCGAGCTCAACGACATCATCAACCTTCGGACACTTGGTGTTACAGTGCAAACAGTAATGTTTGACGAGGAAATACCAGCCAAGTCTTCGGGGGTCGTCGACGGGGACGGGGACACGAATACACCTCGCACAATCACAGACGCCCTGATGGACGCATCAATGAGCATTGACGATCCTGTTGGCAAGCGAAAGCGAGCTGCCCTGAATAGTCATAGGAGCCGATTGAGCAGCCAAATGAATGCTTCGCCAACTGCTGATGATCGCCGGGGCCTTGATGAAGGGGCCTTACTGTCCAACAACGGGTCGCCACAAGGGCCCGGTGGACAGTTATTATCAAGCCCGAACAATGCGGCCCACGCTGCGGACGTCGAAAATCCTGCCAAGAGAGGACTCCGGCATACATCGAGCGCAATCAACTTGCTAGGACGAAAAGACAGCAACAAGGCCGTGGCCGAGACAGGCACCACAGACGCAAATGCGACCGGGCGGTTGGAAGGGCTCTTTTCGCCTGCGGCTCCATCCGGATTCCCCATCGACGGCCAAAGTGGCGACATGAACGCCTCAGGGCGATTGCAATTCAACCACAACTACCAAGGGAATGATCCTCATATTCTAAAGATGCTAGATTCCATGTACACGGACAACTATCCGCATGATGTCGCTGAATTTGGCCCCTTGGTTACCCCTATAACGCGCCGAAAAGCCAGTAGGGGCTCGAGTGCACAGACTGGCGAGGGCTGGAAGCCAACTGGAAAATTAGTAGCGACTTTCTCAGAACACATTGGCGCCGTCCGTCGCATTGCAGTGTCGCCGGACCACGTCTTTTTTGTCACTGGTGGGGATGACGGCGCAGTAAAAGTATGGGATACCACAAGGCTGGAGCGCAACATTGCCCACAGGTCTCGCCAGACGCATCGACACGCCCCTGGAGCCAAGGTTACAGCGCTATGTTTCATCGAAAATACGCACTGCTTCATCAGTTGCGCAAGCGATGGAAGCGTTCACGTGGTCAAGGTTGAGACTGTGACGGCCAGCAGCCAAACGCGATATGGCAAACTACGGCTACTGAGAGAATACCAGCTCCCAGACGACGGCGAAGAATTTGCCGTGTGGTGCGAGCATTACAAGCAAGAGGCTAATTCCATCATGGTCATCGCGACGAATCGGTCTCGGATCCTCAGCATTGATCTCAGAACTATGAGCCTGATGTTCGTGCTGGAGAACCCCGTTCATCATGGCACCCCGACATGCTTCTGCATCGACAGGAGGAGGAACTGGCTCTGTCTGGGCACTTCGCACGGCGTCCTGGATCTTTGGGATCTCCGTTTCAAGATGCGCCTCAAGGGCTGGGGGGTGAAGGGGGGGTCTTCCATTTATCGACTCTCCATACATCCTGTCAAGGGCCGTGGCAAGTGGGTCTGCGTCTCCGGTGGCACTGGTCAGGGCGAAGTCACTGTTTGGGACTTAGAAAAGACGTCATGTCGAGAGATCTATCGCGTTGGTGGTATTAAGGAGGGCCTCAAGGGCTGGGAACCATGGGATGTAGATGAGGACAGACAAGACGGGATGCTGAACCGCTTCGCAACGAACATCGAACCAACGGCGACTGGTAACGCCGACCGCGGCGTCCGAGCCATGATCGTGGGTAGCAGCTCGCTTGAGGGCAGCGATCAGCGAGACGTCAGGCATGCCTACATCTTGACAGGAGGCTCGGACAAGAAACTACGCTTCTGGGATCTCACTAGGATCGAGAACTCGGCCGTGTTCAGCGGCCTGATGCTGGACGAGGGCAAGCCGACGTACTCGGCCAGTCATCCTACTACCACCATGACACTGAATACGGAGAGGCTCCCCCGTAGCCAGGCGTCAGGCGGGTCCTCCAACGACGCGGCAGACCGAGCGCGCGGGTCTTCTCGGCGAGCCAATGGTGCTGGCAGAAGTGCTAGGACGATCCGCACGACGGTCATCTCTGTGGAGCAGCAGCAGCTGTTGAAGTCACATCTGGACTCCATACTGGACGTCGCCTTGCTCGAGAGCCCGTATCCTATGACCGTGTCGGCGGACCGGTCAGGTGTTGTTTTCGTATTCCAGTGAATTGTAAGAGCGCGGCGCAACGGGGAGCATGTTGGGATTACGAAAGGGGAAATCGATCTTGGAGCGTTCGTTTATGCGATACATAGATACCGGTGCTTTAACGACATCTCTGCCAATGGCATGAATACATATTTTGAGATGATCAGAATTTACCAAGTGATATCAGGCAAAGGAGCATTATGTACTTGCCCATGCATGCAAGACGAATTGCTGAGTGCAATGCCTCTTGTAATGAACCTATGCGCAAACCTCCCCTCGCCCCCTCCGCCCCTCAAACCAAAAAGAAAAAAAATAAAGAAAAAGAATGAATGAAGAGTGAAAATTTCATGATGCACTGGCAGTAGCATGTGCGTTTTCAACTTCAAAATGAAATTCGTTAACTTGAATACTTAGGCATCGTTATTTTGCATAGCATAGCATCTGATGCGTTCTCTGAATTTCATGTATTATGAGTTTCACAAATCTACCCTGGGGTGTAGCTCAGAAAGTACAACTACCCTAACCCTTGACTTTTTTTTTCTGCCCAAAAGTTGACCACACCGGGCAGGCAGGCACGCGAGAGCAGCCTCAAGGACGCGACCAGCTTTGTACATCACCACTTCACACCCAGAGCGGCCATCTTCGTACAACCTTTTATCCTCAGTCGCGTGCACCCAGGAGAGACGCATTCCTGAACGCACCAAAAAGAACAACAACCACACGCACAAACACACATACGAGGTAAACCACCGTCAAATTGCCCAAGATGGTGCGCCTGACGGTGGATCTCATCCAAAACTCCCTGTCATACCTCAACCCGCTCAAGGAGAGGGAGCTTGACCTCCGAGGTGCGTTATGAAAAGAACAGATGCTACACTTTTAATCTTGGTCGAAAAAGAGCCAGAGTTGATATCGAATTTTTTTTATTGTCATTGTCGGCAAATAGGACACAGAATACCAACCATCGAGAACCTTGGTGTCGCGGGCGTACGTATTTTGTCGTCTTCCCCTCCCCCTCCCCTTTCCCCCCCCAAAAAGCAGTCCCTCGTTTCTGCCACCCATCGTGATGATCGTCAGGGACTGACCTCAAAGGAACATGCCAGCCACAAGACGCGATAGATTTCACAGACAATGACATCCAGATCCTCGGCAACTTCCCGCTGTCCCCACGGATACGCACCCTCCTGCTCGCGCGCAACCGCGTCGCCTCGATCCAGCCCACCCTGCCCAATTCGATCCCCAACCTGACGAACCTGGTGCTATCGTCTAACCAGCTGGCCGAGCTGGCGGACCTGGACGTGCTGGGCAAGTTTGCGCGCCTGACGCAGCTGGTGCTGATGGATAATCCTGTTACGAAGAAAGAGGTACGTTTGTTGCCCTGATCCGGAGGTTCAAAAGGGAAAAGAAGAGAAGGCAGGAAAAGAAGAGGAGGGTGGGGGGCCAAGGTGTTCGGGGTCAGCGTGGACTACAGACGAAAACTGACATATGGCTGGCTGTTGTAGCACTACCGGTATTGGGTGGTATGGCGATGCCCAACGGTGCGCTTCCTGGACTACCAGAAGGTCAAGCAAGCGGAGCGTGACAAGGCTGCCGAGCTGTTCGGCACGGCCGAGGAGCCAACGGAGCTTGCTTCCAAGGTCAGCCTCACGCAACCCTCAAAAAGCCTCCTCTCTCCCGCGGGCAGAAAGAAGCTAACGGCTGGGCTACACACAGATCATGGGCATCAGGTCAACAACCTTCAATGCGGCTGGGGCTAATGGCGCGGCGGCACCCCGATCGAGAATGAAGCGCCTGAAGCTTACGGACAAGGAGAAGCAGCGACTGCAGGACAGGATCAAAAAAGCAGGCAGCCTGGAGGAGATCATACGGCTAGAGAAGGACTTGGAAGAGGGTCGACTGCCTCCTGGCATCCTGAGCGAAGATGCCATGGAGGAGTAAGACGGGTCTGGTGGTGGAAGGGCATCCACCCGACACGATATGCTTCTATTAACTTGTATTGCTAGGAGGGCACACTATCGATTGCCCAAATACTCACACATCAAAAGTAAATGATTCTAGGCAGCAAATTGAATCAGCGTTGCCCTCACCGAATGGCCTGAACTAGTCCTTCCCAGACTCGGAACGAGGTAGAACTGTCCGTCCATCTCAACATAAGTTTTTCTAGCCTGTCATCTGAACATCCTCGTCCTCACCAGCACCAGCAGCCGACTCAGCCGGACCCGCGCTCTGGGCTTTCTTCACCCCCTCGTGCGCTCCGAGACCGTTCGGCACAGTCTTCTGTTTCTTGCCGTTAGTATGCGCCGGCTCATGCGGCTGGTCGCCGGCGGTCTTGGAGCCGCTGAGCTTCGCGCGTGTCTCGGCGGCCTTCTGCTTGATCTGCTTGAAGGGCACCGTCTTGGGGATGGTATCGTCTAGGAACTCCAGATTGTCCTTGTAGGTGACGGCAGCCGCTGTGTTGGTGGAGTCGGTCTTGTCAGCGGAGACCGTTACTTGTATAGCATGGAATATACGTATATAGAGACAGAGGGGGGACGGCTTACAAAGATCCTTGTATTGGATGTTCCTCCGTGGTTTCCTATCCAGTTTGGCCATGTTATGGCCCTGCTCTGCAATGTACTGGATAAACAGCTCCTGGACAGTCAAGGTCAGCCCCGCGTCCTCTAGACATAGGTGAGATGAAACGAGATGGGAGGAGGGAGTTCCTTACAGTAGCCATCGTGATAGCAAAGGCTGCATTGTTTGAGCAGATGTTGATGTCTGGGTCTACTGCGATGATTTTCTTGACTCTGGATACTGTACACAACTCTTGTCAGTCTTATTAGGTCAGGGGGGAAGTGAAAGAAAGATCTTGGGTGGTGGTAAGTGGTAAGTGAGAGGTGGCGAGAGAACTAACATGGCAGCTGAACCTGGCCTGTCACCTCCTTGCGTGGCCGTATTGGTGTGGTATTGTAAGGCATCTTGTGATAAAAGGCTTCAGGCTCTTCCTGAGAGGGGAATGAGAGAGAGAGAAAAGAGAGCTGGTTGTGATTGTGGAAGTTGAGAGATCAAGGTATCGAAGAGACTGCTTTTACACTTGAGGGTTGATATCCGGACGTTTGCGCAGAGTCTATTGGTTCAGCCAGAGATTATTTTCTTAACTCAGATGGGTGAAGTTTCGTCATGTCGCGGAGGCTGAGGATGACCTTGTGGTGGCAACTTTCGCGATATTCAATGTTCATAAGTGAGAACCCTGGGTGGTGGTTCCTTAATTGAGACGCGGTTCCAGTCCAGGACGCGACGGGGTGCTGATGGAAAGTTGTAGAAAGAGGGTTAGGGTTACTACCGGGATTTGTGTTGTCGCAAAAGGCAGAATGAACTAAGATGTGTCTGGTTCTGGAAAGTACTCACGTACTTAGTACATACCAAGTCTTCACCCGAGCTTGGGGAAAAAAGAAGAAGAAAAAGAGTTCCTTGGACAGGTTGTGAAAGCAAAGAACACATGCCAAACGACTCGACTGTATTGGGTGGGGCTGGGGTAGAGAATTGGAGGGGACCACCATGGTACATGCTATGGTAGGTACAACAACTTCCAGGCCTTCGTCCTCCTCTCCTTAGTCCCCTAAATGGGTCCTCCTACAGCATAAGCACATCCCAGTCGCAGGCGCCACAGGCTGTAACGTCGACGTTCTCCCTATTCCGCACCTGGATCATACCCACACCGACCATATGTCTCCAAGATGCAAGCACGGCGCAGGCCTTCCGTGACCTCGCGCCTCTCCTTCGCCATCAGTACTGCCAGTAATGCAGAGCGTGGAGAATCCCTGGACGAGCCAAATGTTGCTGCCGACCGTCAGATTGAGGAGGAGATCGCCGAGATCAAGCGCTATGAGGTAACTACCACTCACTTGGACCTTCACATACTCTCCTCTCTCTCTCTCTGCTCCTCCTGGGCATTGCTGTCCTTGTCATCAATACTGATACTTCTCTCTCTCTCTTTTTCTTTCTGCACAGGACTTCACAACCATAGGTACGATGCGAACGTGCGATGCGATTCTCGATGCCACCGGAAACGCCGCTTACATGAAAGAACAGATTGGGTGCAAGATGCCGCGAGGGAGCGATCACGACGAAAGGCCCGGAGGAAACACACATCCAACCTCTACGACACGGGCCAGGTCGACTGGCGCCACAAGGCTTATGCTGCCTACGAGGCCGCGCAAGGATGGATCGTGGTGACCATCATCGGTGCCGCCATCGGGCTCAACGCTGCCTTCTTGAACATCATTACGGAGTGGCTGTCGGATATCAAGATGGGACACTGCAGGACCGCCTTCTACCTGAACGAGAAGTTCTGTTGCTGGGGCGAGGACAACGGTCAGTGGACCCGGAACTCATTTGTGTCGCCAGAACTGCGGACAAGCTCGCTGACAAACGAGGTCGAGAATAGGCTGTGCAGCTTGGCACCGTTGGACGGGGTTCGAGCCTGCTAACTACGTGATCTATATCCTGTTCGCAACGACATTTGCCTTTGTGTCGGCCACCTTGGTCAAGTCCTACGCTCCTTACGCTGCCGGCTCGGGTATTTCCGAGATCAAGTGCATCATAGCAGGTTTTGTGATGAAGGGCTTCCTTGGGTTCTGGACCCTGATCATCAAGTCTGTCTGTCTGCCACTGGCCATCGCCTCTGGTCTCTCTGTCGGAAAGGAAGGTCCCAGTGTGCACTACGCTGTCTGCACCGGAAATGTGATAGGGAGGCTGTTCACTAAGTACAAGCGCAGTGCCTCCAAGATGCGGGAGTTGCTGAGCGCATGTGCCGCCGCAGGCGTTGCTGTCGCTTTCGGCAGCCCTATTGGTGGTGTCTTGTTCTCGCTGGAAGAGATGAGCAACTACTTTCCCCTCAAGACCATGTGGCGGAGTTACTTTTGTGCGCTCGTCGCGACCATGGTCCTGGCTGCCATGAACCCTTTCAGAACTGGCCAGCTTGTCATGTTCTCAGTTCACTACGATCGGACATGGCATTTCTTCGAGATTCCCTTTTACATCCTCATTGGCGTCTTTGGTGGTCTCTACGGCGCCTTCGTCATCAAATGGAACCTCCGCTACCAGGCCTTTCGCAAGAAGTACTTGGCACAGTACCCGGTTCTCGAGGCGACCCTGCTCGCTACTGCAACTGCCCTGGTGTGCTACTGGAATGCCTTTTTGAGGATCGACATGACAGAGAGTATGGAGATCCTGTTCCTCGAATGCGAAGGCACTGAGGACTATCACGGGCTTTGCGACGCCCCAGACCGGCTATGGAACATCCTATCCCTGACCTCGGCAACTCTGATCCGCATCTTCTTCGTCATCATCTCGTACGGCTGCAAAGTGCCGGCCGGCATATTCGTGCCCTCAATGGCCGTGGGCGCGACATTTGGGCGAGCTGTCGGTATTATCGTGCAGGCTATCCACGATGCCCATCCAAACAGCTCCTACTTTGCCGCCTGCGAGCCAGACGTCCCCTGCATCACGCCAGGCACATACGCCTTCCTCGGCGCCGCCGCGGCACTCGCTGGCATCATGCACATTACCATCTCTGTCGTAGTCATCATGTTCGAGCTCACCGGCGCCCTGATCTACATCTTACCGACTATGGTCGTCGTGGGCGTCACAAAGTGGGTCAGCGAGCTGTTCGGGCGCGGAGGAATCGCAGACCGCATGATCTGGTTCAGCGGGTTTCCCTTCCTAGACAACAAAGAAGAGTCCAATCTGGGGGTGCCAGTCTCGCAGGCCATGATCGCAGACGTCGTCTCTATACAGGCCACCGGCCTGACGCTTGGGGATGTCGAGCGCCTGCTGGCCGAGGACAAGTACCAGGGATTCCCCATCATCGAGAACGACAAGACGCTAGTGGGATACATCGGACGCACAGAGCTGCGGTATGCGATCAACAGGATCAAGAAGCAGCGTTCCTTGACCCCCAGTGCGCGGTGCACCTTCTCGAGCTCCCGCAGCGGCGGCGAGACCAATCCGCCCACAACCCCCTCCACTCCCCACATCACCGTCCAGCTGGACCCTCTGTCGTCGGCCTCGATAGACTTCAGCCGCTTCGTGGACACCACACCGGTGACAGTGCACCCCCGCCTCCCGCTCGATACCGTGATGGAGCTGTTCCGCAAGATCGGCCCGCGGGTCGTCCTTATCGAGTACCATGGCAAGCTCAACGGCCTCGTCACCGTCAAGGACTGCCTCAAGTACCAGATCAAGGAGGAGGCGGCCGAGAACCCGCGCGACGACCAGGACGTCGTGCGTGCTCAGGAGAGGCTTTGGGGTTTGTTCCAGCAGGTCGCCGGCTGGGTGGCCGACAAGGTGTCGAGTGCCTCTGGAGGCCGGATACGCCTGACTGGTCCCAACGATAACCTCTCCAGCGGGCCCATCATGGATGGGACCGAGCAGGTGGAGGATGATGGCGTTGAGCTGGAGAATAGATAGGCGGGATCGGGATAGAATTCAGAATAGACCTTCTTTGCTAAATTTCACGCACATATGTATTGTATCACAACGATGAATGGAGACCAGGCCACACACAGTCGTACGCCGTCCGCCTGCCTCTAAGAGTTGACTTCACTGTAGCTTGGGATGCATCACATCCACCTGCCCTGGATGTTCTTGTGAGCCATGCTATCTTCCCCCTCTCAGATCACCTTTCGACGCAACACGTAACTGAGCACGGTATATCAAAGACATCGATGGCACTGGATCTGAATCTCATGTCATTGTGTACTCTTGAACCATCTCCGCAAAGTTCTGTTGTTATTTTTTTAAAAAAAGATTTTGGACACCCGAAAAGGATAGTGATGAAGTGATATGTCAAGAATGCAGAATGACCGGGCTATGCCATGACCACTAATCCCCCTCCCTTATACACCCGTGTTTGCGCTGTTGATGCAAGGAATAGTTGGTATTTAGCTTAGCTCACTGCATGTGCAGTGTTCAAGCTAAATGGTCTGGACCGAATGTACAATGAATTATACCGTTGCTTGGCTGTGTGGAGACAGGCGAAACAGGTAGCGAGGCGTTTTCCTTACCCGAGGCGCAACTACTGCACATCACGGACGAGCCTGGCACCGCTCCACACGTACAGGTAGTTCCGCTGGTACCAGTTGACGCTGAGGTATGGGCTGTCAGCATGGTATATGAGAGAGAGGGATGGGTTGAGATGATTCTTACAAGGATTTTCGTCCAGCGATGCGCGGGTGCGTGGCCCACGATCCGCCGAGGATGATGTTGTGTTTCTCGTCAAAGAAGTCGGCTACGGTTGATTTGCTTGTTAGCTAGGTTCTCTAGACAGATGGGGGAGATGTTGTTGAGTAATGACAACTCACCAGTGTAAGCAGGGTACAGTGCCATAGGCTTGAAGCCCTCCCACTTCCGCAGGGGTGAGCTCGTCCACTCCCACACGCCACCCATCTCGCCTTGTCCACAGAGCCTGTTGCCATTGGCCGTGACAGAGACGGGATGCCAGTGGTGAAATCCCACATTGGAGCTGTCAAGGTCGATGAAGAGGTCACTATGCTCTTCATCGACGTCTCCATTTCTAGCTCGTGATGGAGGTGTCTCTTCAACCCCATTGTTACTGAGGTGCCTGCAAAAGCAAAGCATTAGTTTGACTTTTCCTCCCTTTCCTTCTGTGGTGATCAGACGCTTCTTACCCGTTCACAGCAGGGACGGTCTTCCCTAGCTTCCTCTCGGCCTCTTCCCTCTTCAGAACACAAACATACTCATAGAGGCTGCGAGCCTCCTCGAATGTTGGGATTCGACCACCCATCCAGGATGCACAACCAGCAAGCTCATTATAGGAGGCAGAGATCGGCCAGTCCAGAGCATACTTCAACGGCACTAGGCCGTAGACGGTCCGAATGGCCTTGCTTTCTACGAACGAGCTTGGCAGCGACGGCGAGCCGTTAACGAGGTCGTTTGAATTGTGTGCACGGCCGTTAGCGCCGTTCACGTGGGACGCGCCGTTGAGCTCTTGTTGGCCAGGCTGAACTTCGATCCAAGTTGCCGGGATTTCCGTGGTGTTTGTGGCGTGGAGATATTGTGCATACTATTTAAATTAGTATCCCAGGCCGGGCGGGAGGGCTTGGTTACGTGCTAGGATGCCGAACTTACCTCCTCGTTGGTGATGGGCCTTCCTTTGGCCTGGAACGCGTGCACCTTTGCTTTCCTCTGCGGCTTTTCGTTGTCCCTGAGAGACTGTCAGTCCTGAGAAATATAGCCTTGACAGCCAAGAGGTTCATATACCAGCCAAAATGACAGTTCATATCTGTCCCGTCCTCGGGGTCGTTCATCCCAATCGTGATATCCTGTGCCGGAATATCGAACCACTGATTTTCGACCCTTGCAGCCTTGGCGCTTTGAGCGATACTCTCGAAGTCTGTCTGTATCACATTGGGCGGGGGGAGGGTCTTCTCGCTCTGTACAAGCATGTAGAGCAGAGTCTCTAGATGCATGACCTCGTGCTCAAAACTAACCCATATGGCCCTCGCGGTGGATCGGGGTATGCTCTGCGCTCCATTTTTGTAATAACCTCGCAGGCGCTCGCGAACTCGGTGCTGGTATTCCAGGATCTCCTCGACTGGTGGCCATTCGTCTGGGATGATAGAATGGGCGTGGCAATGCTCTGGGTTGTCCACGTCTGGATCGATGCCTCGCTCGAATATAGTGATATAGTGGCTGGGCTCGGTCGGTGCATCCTTGGTCGTCTTATTGAGCTGAACATCCAGGAATGTCGGTGTGTGTCCGAGGTAAAAGATGCACGCGTTTCGGAGCTTAATGGGCTTGTCCAAGAGCTCTTCGCGCGAGATCATGCCTCGAGTTACGGTGTCCCATGCCGTCCACAGCCCGTCCCAGTCTTCCAGGGTGGGCAAGACAGACGCGGCGTAACCGGAAGGATGCAGGCTGAAAGGCATTTTGGGTTTAGCCAGCATATGCAGGCCTGCAGACAGAGTCAATCAGATGAAATCACGTCACCTCCCCTGGGCCGAAAAAGAAAAGTAAGGGAGATATTCGATTTTCTGAGAGCGGACGGCCTTGACGTCGTTGATAAGCAAGCTATTCCGCTTAGCTCTTATAAGTAGCGTAGGGCAGGCCCCGCAGCCGAATGCGTCAAATGACAAGGGCGTCAGAAACAAGGATTACTCTCGACGGAGCCCGAGAAGTAATAAAATAGATCACGAGGGCTGACTTGCAACCAACAGGGCGTGGGGGATCGTATGATTCCCCAGAGACAAAATTGCCGGGGTGGGAGGGAAGAAACAAAAAGGAAATTCCACACGGTGGGGATTCGGGGAAATAAGTGAGACAGTATAAAAAGTAGTGCATGAACTCACCATATTCCTGGCCAAGCATCCACGAATCGACCTTTTCCAGACTGGCCGTGTTCCACAATTTGGTCGCAGCAGGTTGCGAGTACTTCAGGCTCTGCTCAACCTTGATACGCTCTTGAGCTTTGATGGTATCACCGAGAACGACCACGTCCCTGACTGGTGCATAGAAAGCCTGGTGGCGGCCTCCCTCGTCATCATAGACGTATTCCCCGATTACCTTCCAGTCCTCCATCTTGAACGCCTCTTCTTCGAGAATATCGTTTGCATTGAGCAAGCCGTTGAGAATGAATCTATGACATTGTCTCAGCGGTATTCTAGTTATTCCCGGGACAATGCAGACCATCTTCTTACGAATGAGTTACGCCCTCTCGGTCTGCCCGCGTGTAGGGTAATCAGTATTTGGTAACGTAAAAAAAGTCTGTGCAACTGACCATTATATGCGTGACTGTAAACAAACAGTATTAGTTTTTCTGGGCTATAAAGCATGGGGAGAATGAGATTCCGGGTCGTACAAGACTTTGGCTGGATCGAGACATGAGTCCAAGCCAACTAGCATCGTGTCTCCAGGGCTGAGGACACTAGAAAACCCCCTCAAGAAATCTGCGGCCTCATGACGGTGAAAGTTGCCTATGATGTATATATATCTCTGTGTAAGTATTTTCATGTGACATGAGAGGGCAGTGTGGGCGCGCGCACCAATGCTCGAACCGAGCGTGAGCACACATTTCTGCCGTCGCATGTTGGAGGGCTCCTTCAGCCAGTCCCGGCCGTCGTCGTACGTGCCCCATAGACCGTGGCTCCTGACGTGCTTATAAGCAGGCAGTTGAGCAAGAGTCCTCTCGAGCTCTTTCCGGTCCAAGTCCAGTGCGTAGTAGTCGATATCCTTCTCTGTGTCCTCGAAGGCCTGGAGCAGCAGATTCACTTTGCGCAGGTTTCTGTGATCTCAAAGTCAGGGGGAAAAGTGTGTCCATTATTTGGCGACATGCAATTGTGAGAGAGAACCTACCCACTCCCGAGCTCGATCACCATGGCACCGTTGGGGATCTTGTCTGCGATTTTTGACGCCGAGGCCGTCAAAACCTTGATCTCGTCATTGGTCAAGTAATATTCTTCCAGATACGTGATCTTGCACAAAGTCAGTGCCAGATTAAGACGCTAGGGTTTCACGCAGGGCTAATTGTTACTTGTTCGAAAATCTGCAGTCCTCGCTCGTTATAGAGCAGGAGAGTTGGCAGCTTCCTCGGGCCTCCATCCTTTGGCTTGAGAAGGGTATGAATTTCATCCTTAAGATTCGTCTCAACGGCTGCGGATCGAATATCAAGAATATCCATGACTGGTTCCTGTGCGGCTGACAATCCTTCAGCCTTGGTGGTCTTGGTGAAGTTGCATACGCCAGTTAGCGTGGCAGGCGAATGTGTTGCTACAGTCATGATTGTAGGAGTAGTGAAGCTCGAGGATATGAGGCAGTAGACAGACTGAGGTGGGATATGGCGCTCTGGATCAAGATTTATGAGAGACCTCTGGATGACACAAATAGGTAATCCGTATAGGAGCTGAGGCGATTAGTTGAGCCGGGGGGGGGGGGGCCGAGCCACGCGGGATGTAGAAACAAAGCTGTTGAAGGAACCCTTTCCTTGGCGGTAGCAAGCAGCTTGTAGCCGCACAAAGCAGCTCAGCTACATAGGCATACTGGTGTAGCAGGGTTGACCGTTGTGCCGACCCCCCCCCCCAAAAAAAAAGGATCTGATGGTTCCATCGTACATGGTGTGAGAGCATTCCAGACGTGCCGAGGATGGCTCGAAGGAAGAGTCATTGGGAGAGCGCGCGGGTACACAGTACATCGGACACGAAGAACGGGGGAAGATGACCGCCCAGAGGGGCACCCGGCTTGTAGGTCCTAGGACAGGGTCACAGGAATTGGGGAAATGCCGTCAGCAAAAGAGGTTGGCATGAAATCGTTTTGTAATGAGTTGCATAGGACGATGTCAAGCTCAGGGCGGGTGAGGTTGGATTAGCCAGTGAGAAGGCTGCCAGTCCCACGCCTGGTCCAGCTAAACCCACGCCACTAGGAAAGAGCTAGCATCAGTGGCTCCCCTTGTACCTTCCCTCCAATGGCCCCCTCCTCAAAAGGAAACCTCGACATCCCTGCACGTGGCCCCTACTACGTAGCGCTGGCCCTGTTGCCCCTGCTGTTTGCCGCTGGGCCGATTGGGGAAAGGGGGACGTTCCTAGGCGATTTCGCCTCTTTTTCCTTTTCTCTCCGGCGTGCCCTGGTCTTCTTTCGGTGCAAAGAGAGTACTATGTAGCACCATCACCACCTCACAGTCGTCATCGTGCATGCTCTTTAGCACGTTCTGTGGACACCTGCTCGGACCGGAGTCAAGCCACCATCTCATCATGCCTGTACTGTATGCATGCTGTACTATATACTACCACACAGTACAGTCCCAGAGTCTCTGTTCTCGGCTTCCGGGTCCGGGAAGCTCTCCTCCAACCATGCATGCACCACGAAAAGGATCGAGAGATCCACAATAGGGTCCCACGAACACCTCACGCCCACACAGTCTAGCCGTCAGACTACGACGCAGCCTTGTGGTTATTCATGCCTTGTATGCCGCCCAGCTTCCCACTTTGGCAGCTCGTTCGTCGCCCTCCCCTCTTTCAGGTGCAGTGCAGCCTCGAGGACCGTCTGCCTCGCAGCCAGCCCCGGCGGATCCCTATGGCGTACCCACACCTCTGACCTCTGTGCCTGCGTGGCGCTCTTTTCGGCGAATATGTCCTTCCCTGAATCCCACCTTTGAAGACGGATTGGAGTACAAAACCAGTATCGAGACCGGCCCGGGTTAGGAGATGAGATTCCCAAATTTGTGCTCGCTGTTGGGGCTGATCCCCTGTGAGGGGAACACGAGCGCTTCCCACCGTCCACAATCTCTCTCTCACTCTCTCTCTCATTCACTCACACACACACTCTCTCTCTCTTTCCGCGATCCTGCATCTGGTAATGTTCTGGAAATCCCACGACCAAAACCTTATTGTAAGAGCCTCCTTACCATTGGGCCACTGGATCGACAGGTCTAAGTGCCGGGAGACACGAGTGTCCTGGCTGTCCGTCGGGCGATCCATCGACCTCAGCTGTTGCCACGAGGCTTCCGACGGGACAAGGTAGAGAGATGTGTGTGTGTGTGTGTGTGTTCCGGCCGCATGGGGTGTCAGGGCCCAGCTGGGGCGGTAGAGATCTCCTTCCTCATCCTGTCACCTCTTTGCTTCTCGTTGCGACGGCATCACGCCTCACCGGCTCGAGATGCTGCTGGAGCCCACCCATATACTGCGAGGA
This sequence comes from Cryphonectria naterciae, assembly GCA_014850475.1. Lineage (NCBI taxonomy): Eukaryota > Fungi > Ascomycota > Sordariomycetes > Diaporthales > Cryphonectriaceae > Cryphonectria > Cryphonectria naterciae. The sequence continues at coordinate 92,014 of JACWST010000044.1, read as the reverse complement.
CTACGCAGTAGTATACTTACCCACCACACCGTCGCCTTGATGCACATCATCTGCGGGGAACCTGGGCACACCTCTTCCGGCTCATGTGGGTCCTTCATCCTCCTCGTACTTTCTCCTTTGGCCTTCAGATTTATGAGCGACACACGCAGCGGTCAGGTGTCGGCCACAGATATTGCGTACCAAACTCCTAGGCATTAAAAAGACGAAAACAAGTACTTGGTGGCATGATCATCTCGCGCTCATCCCAGCATACCCGACGGCGATCCTTTCGGAGCCGTCGGGAGGGACGGTATTTCCCAGACTGATACAAAGTTTCAAGCCACGGGGCCTGAAATGGCCTCAATTTACAGTGCGACAGTATGTCATGATTTCAAGCCACTGTCAGCGCGGCCGGGTAAATACTGGAGCCTGCCGACGCGGGGTGCTCGGAGCCAGGGCACGCACCGCCCCACTGCCACGGGCCCGGTGTCTTGACACCGGAGGTCCACCGTCAAGTGCTGGCCTGCTGCCAATAGTACTACATTACTGTAGATTTCCTGGCTGGGAGGGAATGGATGGCCAGGTTGACTAAACCAACCTAATATTCCACAAAGTTCTGCTGTCGCAGGCCACATACTTGTATATGTTACCATCCTAGTGAAGCACGGTGAGCCTATGGACATGATAACAAATGCTCCATCTGTTCTTCATGTCTCTTGCCAGAGCCATTCACACATTGTACCCGAGTTTTGATATTCACGCGGACAGTACCTGCAGCCCAGATGCAAATACAGTAAGCCTGACTAAAAGCTGGGTTTGTGTAAGAGTCACCTGATAGCGCGTATCGGTCGTGTGAGCCGACTTGTAAGCCCGTCCAATGGCAGAGCAGTATTCTTCGACCCCGTACATCAGTGGCGTCGAACATCCCAAGACTCGGATGGAACAAGTGCTTGTCATCGGCAAGGGCGCGCAAGGGCGCGCCCTCTGCTGGGCGGACCCCCTCGTGCCCCTCACACCCCAGACGACAACCTGTCAATCCCTCTTTTCTTGTCGATCCCGCTCTTTTCGCTGTCCTCATCACGAACGTGCTCAGAGGTTGGTGGTCAGAACTAGACTTTACCATACAGTTCATCGATATCACCATCAGCATCGCATCACCTCTCTCGAATTTGAAAAGCAATCATGGCAGGGGAGACAGCTTTGAAGACTTATCGTGGCAACTGCCACTGTGCTGCTTTCGTCTACGGTGAAGAGAACCGCTTCCCTTCTCCCTCCTTTTGCTTGAAGTTGCCCAGTTCCATCTTCCATTTCACACCCATCGTTTCGGCACTGCGGTGATTTAGCTAATCGAGAATCGTGAGAACCAAGAGGTCGACCTCCCCGAGATCAAGAGCTACACCGAGTGCAACTGCAGCCTCTGCCACAAGAAGGGCTACGCGTTGGTGGCGCCCGAGGAGGAGAGCCAGCTGCGTTTCGTTAAGGGCTCCAAGGACGAGCTGGCCGTCTACACCTTTGGCAATGGCGACTTCTCTCACAAGGTTGGTAGTTGAACCTCCACCCCCTCCACCACCACCACAACCTAGAGCCATCTATTCATCCTTTGAAAAATGTATTCATCAGGCGCTGATGATTCCGCGGCATGGCGTGATTTTTTTTAGTTCTGTGCTCATTGCGGGACGGCAGTGATGGGTGATAGAACCAAAGGGAATCCGGGTCTGTTTCTGAATGTGAGTCTTTAAGAAAGAGAGAGAGAGAGAGAGAGAAAGGAGAGGGGAAAGACGTGTGATGTCTGCCAACAGGACTCAAGTAAGGGCGGAACCAGTGAGTATATCGCAGGCACTGAGACGGCTACACAGGCTCGTACCATTCAGGACCTGGACATCTGGTCTCTCGACGTCAAGACGTAAGCCTGTTCCTCCCTCCCACTCTATTCACATATGCATACACAACAATGGTCACAACAACATACTTCCCTCTCTAGCCCCGCCTGATGTTCGCTGACGGGAACTCCCACCCTTTACCCTCTAGCTTCGACGGCAAGGCCCTGCCACCCCCGTGGGAGCCGCCTGTCTACAGCGGCCCAGAGCCGTCCGCGGAGGTGGAGAACGGGAAGATCTGTACGTACCAGCCAAGTTGTTCTGTGAGGGACAGTGCAACAAGACCCGCCCTCCCTCGTCACGCGTTGCGTCTGCTGACCTCTGGGTGTGTGGGGAAAAAAAGACCACGGCAGCTGCCACTGCGGAGCCGTGAAGGTAGCCCTGAAGATCAAGCCCCTGGAGACGTTCGACACCTCTAAGCACGAGGACCAGATCGTTGAATGCAATTGCAGCATCTGCATGCGGGTAAGACATAACAGAGAGAGCCTTACCGGATCCCTTGCCCCCCCCCCGCCCTTTTCCTCCTTTGCAGAAACTTTCCTCCTTTTTTTTTTGGGGGGGGGGGGTGTATGACAACACATGGACTGACTGATGATCTTGACGAGCTAGGGCGCCTACGTCTGGATATACCCGCACAAAGACCAGAGCGTCGTGCAGGGCCGAGAGCATCTCTCGTACCGCGTCTTCGGGCACGGCATCATGCGCAAGGCCTTCTGCAAGCATTGCGGGGTGCACATCTGCAACGAGCCGGCCCCGCTGACAGGTAAGAAGGAGTCCAGTCGTGATCTCTTTTTCTGGAACGGGGGAGGTATGGTTTGATCTGACCACTTTTTTTCTCTCTCATGACAGATGAAGAATATGAGCGCTTGGACGACCATGTTAGGGACCGGCGTGACAGGTCGATCAACAACAGGAATTACACCCTGAGAATCTTGAATGACTTTGACTGTAGCACTTTGGAAACCCAGAAGCTGGACGGGTGGAACCTAATCAAGGGTGATTACGCCAACCCTTGATCGAGTTCCCAAGACTTGTCAGCCATCACTGGGACATGTGAGTCAGGGAGGAACACACAGGTGCAAGAGCGACACGAAAACGATGGGTTCATTTGGTCAAAGTTCTGGTATCATCCTTTTGCTCAGAAATCATTTTCTTATCCTTGAACGCCAAAGTAACCAAATTTGAAAAACAAGTGCGCCACTTTCTTGATCATGCTGTCATACGTGACAACATCATGTAGCTGTAACCACTCTCAGCATTGTGTATACTAGTCACATAGTCCGAGTACCTCGTCAGCATCTCAGTAGTGGGGGGAAAGGCGAGTACGCAGGAACACCGAAAGTACTGGCTCAGGCCAGTATCTCGTGACCTACGTCACCCTATACCCGCTCAAGAGGCGTATATACTCAAGACAAAGTCAAGTATTGATGCTGGTGTCTTGGTGCCCTGCTCTGTGATGAAGGCTTTCACCAGTTCAGGAGGCTGTGTGGTGGGCATTATTAGTCGAGGACATGATGACGATACAGTTGTGTCAATCGAAACTTACCGTGTAATCTGCCTGCCATTGGTTCTCACTCGACTTGGCGTCCGTAGCCGCTGTATCATCCTCATTGCCCTTCTTGAAATCGAGGACCTTCTGCTTGACACCGAGCCGCGTCACATCGATCTGGTCCAGTGGCAACACCATGGCGAACTTGTGCGTCTCGGTCACGACGTAGAAGTCCACCTTCAGATCCTTGGCGAGCATGGCCAGCTGGTATGTACCCATCCTCGACAGGACCCCACCGCGCTGGCACACGGCCTCGGCACCGACAAAGACGCGGTCGACCCTGGCCAGCCTCATGGCGTGGGCCATGGATGCGATATCGACCGTGGACACGGGCACGCCCCTCTCCCGCAGGGCCTTCACGGCGGGCTCGCTATCCGGGCTGCCGTCCATAATATAGATGACCCTGAAGTCCGGGCTGCCGTGGAGCTCAGACCTCCTGTCGGCGGCGCGCAGTAGTAGCTGCTTGACACACCTGCTCCCGCCGCTGGTGAGGACTGTGCTGCCTGGTGTGACGTACCTCGCGCCCACGTCGGCGATAGCGGCGCGGGCGGCCTTGGCCTGAGCGGCGAAGCCGCGGCTGTTGCGCACCAGGTACTGGCGCATGTCCTCGAAGCTCATCTTGGTGGAGCTGGCGATGCGCGTAGGGCCGGCGCCGCCCGACCCGTCGTCCCTGGTCTCCTGCCTAAGGGAACTCAAGAGCGTCCGGGTGAAGAGCTCTGCGCCGGCCGTCGGGGGAATCGGGTTCGGCACCGAGGCCTTGAGGTGGGCGATCTGCGCATTGACGATTTCGACCGTCTCGAAGACCGTGGAGGTGGTCAGGTGGCTGAGGAGTTCGATGAGGGCCTCGATGGCCGCGACGGGCATGGAGAGCTCGATATCCTCGGCGAGGAGGCGGTTGTAGGTCGCGACGAGGCTGTATATGGTCATCAGTGAGGTGAGTCTTCCACGGTGGCGGCGCCATGGTGGGCGACGACGACGAGAAGGAGGGGACGACTCACTCAAAGACAGAGCCATCTTTTGTTTTGACGACTGTGTCTGACTTGGCCCGGAGTGGGAGTTTCGAGGACGTCCCTGGTCCCAGCTGGTCTGTTGTCATCTTGCAATATGGCGTTGCTGCTCTGAGCGTCGTTTCCTGCCAGTGGGAGGAGCTATTGGAACTGGCGAGCCTTGTTGTGTTGCAGAGCGAGCCGTTGTCGAGAGGAGCCTTTCAACTTTGGCCCATGTTTAGGTGGAATGAGTCAAGGGCCCTGAAGTACCGCCGCCTTCCTCTTACGGACTCTAGCTAGCACTGAAGCTCAGAACCCCACCACTAACGTCCCCTCTGTAGTGCCTGCGTCATTGGCGGGGCAGACGGTACCTACAGGGTCTAAGTAGTGTCTCCAGAAAGTTGTCGCAATGGATGCCAGAAAACCACCAAAAATTCTCTCCTGTGCAAACGCCTGAGATTGGCTCGTACTCAGAGAAACTGTGTGTGAGAGAGATATTGCCGCATAAGTATCTCGGTCGAATACGGATATTCATCAAGCCGGGAATGGCGACGTAAAATGCACTGTCTACTTGGTAGATTGTAAGTAATTAATATGTCGTCTTTGAACGCTCACAGAAAGATCATACGACGCTCACAGGCAACTAGTTTCGCTCAGAACATCTGATTAAAAATATATGTTTTCCCTACTGTATTCAATCTATCTCTTTTTCTTCTTCTTTCCCCCCCCTTTTCCCTTCCTTCCTGTTCCTGTCCCTCCTTTTCTTTGGAAGAATGGAGAGGTAGGAATGGACGTTGCCGGTTCCTTACATACTTAAGTATAGTACTACTTAGATGTCGTATGTACCCGCATTAACTCTGCTGTAAGCCAGGGGTGGCTGAGCGGGGGTTAGCTGACCTCTGCTCTTTCTCAACTCAACAAAAGCTTCTCCTGAGAACCACAACATAAAGACAAAAAACTGACCACGACTTCTTGACACTCATCGACCAAACTGCTGGCTAGCCACTGTGTAATCTCCACTCCTCAGTCATCTCGCCCTTTAGTCTCGCAAGATGGAATCCTTCGACCCGGCCACAGGCGAGAAGCTGCCCCAGGACGCCATCCAGCGCATCCTCTTCATCTCCATGAACGTCCATGTCTACAACATCCCCCCATTGACGTCGACAAAGGGTCACATGGCCGCCCACTGGACCGATGACCCCAAGCGCCACATCTCCACCTGCCGGCTGCGTGTCATTGAGACCGCCGTCCCCCAGCCCGGCGCCCAGGGGGCCGACGACAAGGTCAAGACGGATATCGTGCTCGAAGACCTTTCCACGGCTCAGCTCTTCGCCGCCGCCCCCTATACCGCGCCTGCCGCCGTCGAGCCCACTCTCGACAGCAGCCGCTTCTTTGCCGTGCGCGTGCAGGACCCCACCGGCCGGAAGGCGACCCTGGGTATCGGCTTCGAAGAGAGGAGCGAGGCCTTTGACTTTGGTGTCGCCTTGCAGGACGCGCAGAAGGCCCTGGGGCTGGACGGGGGCGCCGCCGCTGCTGCTGAGAAGGCACAGGCCAAGAAGCGGGAGGTGGAGGAGAAGAGGGACCTGAGCCTCAAGGAGGGGGAGACCATCACGGTGAATCTGGGCGGCAAGTTCGGGAGGAGGAGGCCGCAGCAGCAGCAGGAACAGAAGAAGCCTGCGGATGAGAACGTCAGCCTGTCGTCATTCTCACTTCCGCCCCCGCCATCTGGGAACCGGAACTCGTTGATCGGGCCCTCGCCGAGCGCCAGTGCTCAGGCAGGCGCATCTCAGGGCAAGACCGCGGAGGACCTGGGGTTCGACGACGGCGAGAATGGCGAGTTCGCCTGATTGCAGATGCCCATTCAATTTCATGCATGGCTTGGCGCTCGGGGGTTTTATTTTATGTTTATTTTTCGACTCCAAAAAGAAAGCAAGAAAAACAAGAAAAACAAGATGCCTGAATATTCAAGAAGAACAAGGAGAGAGAGAAAACAACGCTCAGCTAGGGAACCCAGACATATGCTCTCGACAAAACGCATGCCCTTCAATGTTTGAAAGACATTACGGCTTCACACCTATGCTTTGGTGCCTTCTTTCATTCCTCTTCGGGCTGTTGATCCTTCCAAATAGTCTGTAATCCTGGCATGCTCATCCTTTTGTCCTTGGGCTCCGGCGAGAAGGCATCTGCAAGCGACCACCTCCGACCGTTGCACGCCTCCCGCTGTGGCAGCGCAGCGAAGTCGACTGACTTGTTGGCCTTGTGCTTTGGTCCTCTTGCCCTAGTGACTGATGCCATGGAGGATGTCCTGCGAGACGGTGCCGCAAACGCTCCCTCGGGAACGTACGGAGGCTGGAAGTCGGCACCAAGATAAAAGGACGGGTCATTCGGTACGAAGGGATTTGCTACGGCTGGGTATTGTGCTCCGAACCAGTACGGCGAAGCCAGAGGGCTCGGGGCAATGGGCACCGGGTGGTAGAGGCCAGGAGGCAGAGGCGTGAGAGGCGAGACGGGGTCGGTGGGCGACACCGGGGGCAGAGTCATGGGCGCCCAGGGCGAATACGGGCTCCAGGCTACCGAGTACGGCGCCAATACCGCTGCGGACTGGGGCTGACTATAGAAGCCGCCTCGGCTCAGGTCCTGATTATGTAGGTCGTTCAGGCGCAGCAGGATGAACTGCTCCTGCTTATGAGACTCGGCGATGTTGCCCCGCAGCACCTTGGCCTCCCTGCGCATGTTCTTTGCCTGGCCCGTGCTGTGCACCGAGGCAAGCCGGATCTCGATGTTGTAGAGGGCGTGGGCGAGCCTCTCGCCGCGTGCGTGCTGCCGCTGGAGGTTCTCCAGGAGGTAGGAGCGCTCGTAGTTCGGCGCGCTCAGGACTGGCGGCGGGCTGAGGATGGGACTCTGGATGCTGTAGTACGGCATTGGCTGAATGGTCAAGGCCGGGGAGGACAGAGAGACTTTCTTTTTGGCTGGTGATCCGCTGGTGATCGTGAGGCTGTTTAGCTGTTTGTCCATGTCGACAATGGGAGCGTCGGGTGTGTCGCGGCCCTCCTTTGGAGCCTCCATGATCGTCGGGCTTGTTGAGATCTTTGCCGCCATGACTGCGAGGAAAGTTGCAAAGAGGAGAGCAGAGTTCAGGTAGAAAGCAAAGAGCGGGCGCCGTTACGCTGTCCAAGGGCAGGAGAGACGGGCGGGTGTGCTCGTAGAGAAAGCAACAGAGGATTTTCTCCCTCCGCATCCCGCTCAGAAATGCCAACACAAAGAAGCTGGATGCATACAGTTTAGTGTCAGCCAGGTCGAAACCCAGCTGAACTTTGATCCCGAATGGATATCGTGGAACCGAACAAAGAGGTCGAGTAGTGTGTGTGCCGTCCATCACATGAATTAGAAGAGAGGAGAGAAAGCAAATGAAAACGACGCGCCGTGCTTTTAAAGGAAGCCAGCCGGCGCTCTTGCAATAAACATAAAGTTTGTCCGTCATTGTTGCAAAGCTTTTGAAAGTGGTTGGAAGGAATTTCGCCCGTCGAGACCAGTCTTGAAATCTCGTGATACTTCTTCGCGAGATGGGATGGCCAGGCTGTGTGTGTGGAGGCGAGAGTGCGGGAGGGGGGAGAGGGGAGTGGGGCGATAGGGTTAAATGAGATGTGGGAATAGCATCATTTTTGCAAGCAGCGCACCCTAGGCCATTCAGTGCATGCTGATGGACAGGAATTCCAATGATTTATTGCTGTGGCGTGGCCAGCCCAGAATACATTGAGCTTGGGTATATAGATCAAGACAAAAAAGATCCTGTCACTGTCTCCTCTGTAGTCCGCGTTGCCTCAGGTAGAGCGCTACAAATAGACAATATACAGACTGAGTTACGAAGGGGTTGCTTGTTCGACCCTAAGATTCAGGGAAGTTTCCGCGGAAAAGAAAAAAAAGGACTCAGGGACAGTACGCTCATGTGTGGCGGAGTTCCCCTGGTTTCAAGTACGCTGGCCACCGAATTTTTGGCAAACCTTTCTAGGATTTTGGCCTCCATGAGCACTCGGCTTTTTGCCCTTTTCGACTGTCTATGTCACACAGAGTCAGGCTCTTTGACTTTGATTATTCCCTTCTATCTCTCTTTTTCTTTCTCTGTTTATCATTAGATGCTGAAGCCATCGTGACCGGGTGGATCGCAGAACCGCCACAGGCCGGCATTTTCAGCTGCTTTTCTCACAGAGCTGACTTCTTCTTTGCTCACGGCACGGTTGATCTCAGCGTATCGTACGTCCTCCTTGGCACTACCCTCTGCGTCTCCCGCTGGTGTTTCTTTGTTCACGCCGGTCTTTCGTCGTGGCTTGCCCACGTGCGCATCAGGATGATATTGTTCTGCAGAAAGTAGTCAGCACTGCGCCATGCCCCCCCAGGGTCGAGCTTAGACAGGTTGTATGTGGATATATATAAATTACCCATAACATTAACAAAGCAATCCTTCGAGATCTCGTCTGCCAAGAACCTCATGATGCGTTCACCCTCGGCCTCCAGGCCCGGCATGACGAGGTGCCGCACCAACAAGCCCTTCTTGGCGATGCCGTCGGGCGTAAAGCACAGATCCCCGACCTGCGCATGCATGGCCTTGATGCTCTCCCTCGCGGTGGCGGCATAGTCATCCGCCTTGAGCAGCCTCTTGGACGTGGCGGGCTCCCACACCTTGAAGTCCGGCAGGTAGATGTCGACCAGCCCGTCCAGGAGCTCCAGCGACGCGAGCGAGTCGTAGGCCGACGTGTTGTAGATGATGGGCAGGGTCAGGCCGCGATCCCTGGCGTCCAGGATGGCCAGGGCGACCTGGGGGACGACGTGCTCCGGCGTGATGAGGTTGATGTTGTGCACGTGGCCGACCTGCTGCAGCTTCAGGAACCAGTCGGCGAGCTCGTCGGGCCGCAGGTGGAAGCCGTTCTTCTGGTGGCTTATGTCGTGGTTCTGGCAGAAGGAACAGCGCAGGTTGCACATGGAGAAGAAGACGCTGCCTGAGCCGTTGTGTCCTTGTACGCAGGGCTCTGTGATAGTGTCAGCTTCTGTGTGTGCGTGTGGAAACAAGTACAACCAACAAGTACATAACGCACCTTCGCCAAAGTGAGGGGCAATCACATTGACCACGACATCCGAGCCGATCAGACACATGCCCGTCTTCTCATACCTGTTGACTCCGCACAGCCGCGGACACAGGTTGCAGTTCCGAAGGTGAGCGTAGGCCCTCGAGCGCTTCTTTGCCTCGTCGATAGAGGACAACATCATGTACTATCGGTTTGCCATAGTCAGCCCGACGGGTCTCGGCTCATCATAGGGGATTGAGCAAACGCGCGAGGGTACGGTACCCGAGGCATGTAGTCGTCCAGCAGGAACGGCGGTGCGAGGTGAAGAGGTCTGTGCGAGGGTGGCTTGCGCTGGAAGCCGGGCGAGACGGTGCATGCGACTCCCTTGCGAAGAAGAGCGCTGATCGCGGGTCTCTTCATGATGGGAATGCGTTACATGACGGACAAGTCGTGTGTGAGCGGGACGTGGTGGTAAAGAGAGAGATTTGATTTGCTTGCTTGAACAGTGAACAGTTGTGGTGCCGAGGGTGGCGAATATTCCAAGCTCATCCACGCAGAAGCACTCAGTTCAGTCAACGAGATAAGTAGACAGATGCGGGGCTGTTCGTCACCTCAATAATCCCCACGAAAAAGGAAGGGAGAGAAACGACAAGATGAGGCTGTACAAAGTGCCAACACATAAATGCTCTTCACCAAAAAAAGAAAGCCATAGAGAATCTAAATGCCTAGACTCATATCGGGAATCGCAGCGAACGACTTATCTTTTTAGTGTTGCAGTGGTTGTACAGTACTTTTCCGTTCCGCCGTCGACCTTCTATCGGCCCAACTTAACCAGGCAAAGGATGTCTCACAACACGTGCTCTAGGGCCGAAGGGGCAACTTGCACGGATAATATTACGGTAAATCAAATGAATTCTCTTCCCAATGTATCCAGTGTCTATCTATATCACAAGTCTAGTTGTATATACCATGGGTATCTAGAGGCGTCCACGATGAATGCCAACAAAGATCTGCCAGAGAAAACACGAACGAAAAAAGAAAGAGAGAGAAGAAGAAGCGGGTGGTCAAATTCGCTCAGTCATCCAGGTCTCCCAACTCCACGACGTCCTCGTCTTCATCCTTCAGCTCAGGGTCCAAGATCCCTTCTGTCTGAGGGACGTCCTCATATGCGCCTAATCCGTCCTGACCTGGAGGGGTGGCGTCTGCCTCGTCACCAGAGCGCTTGCCGCCCTCGTCTTTGCTGCCGATGATGACATTGCCAGCGACCAGGAGAGCCGCGCCGACCCACCAGAGCGGAGGGAGGGACTCGGAAAAGATGATGAGGCCAAGCATAGCCGTGATCATAAAGTTGGAGGACGTGTTTATGATCGAGACCTGCGTGGTGGAGTTGCCCTTGGCGAGGGCTTGCGTGAACAACGTCCACATCACCCCGTTGAAGACCAGATTCAACCCGAAGAAGATCTGAGGACCGAGCATTAGTAAGAGAGATGTTGTAGAAAGAAGAGGATGGGAAGAATAGTGAGTGGCTTACAGCGCGGACGATGTATTCGATGACATTCTCCACAGCGGCAAGGTGGAAGAATCTCGCAACACCCTGAGCGAAACTCGTCGTCAACTCGGTCGTTGTGCTGTCGCACAGTCAATAAGAGTCCCAGTCGCTTGAATGCCTCAAAAGACCAGCCGGCCCTCGTCGCGACACACACACACACACACACACAGAGAGAGAGAGAGGTTCATGTGCCGGGGATGAAATGTACTCACAGTTTTGCAAACACGCCATTGAACGCAGCGCTTGCCCCGCTGGCAATTGCCAACACGATCCACTGGTTCTGCTGGGCCCAACCCATTTTGTCGTGCGTGCTGCTGTCGTGGGTAATGTCTTTGGCTTCGGCGGCTTCTTCTTGTCTGGCCGCAACGTCTCTGGACAGCAGAGATCGCCGCTCGCCTGTCAGCAACTGGGCCTCTGGATCCATCGCGCCGGAAGATAATGACCCCTTTTCGTCGGTAACACGCGGTGCAGCTGACGCAGGCGCAGGGGGGTTGGATGAAAAGGTGGGCTCGGCAGCAGCAGCCACCGGGCGGCGGCGGTGGCGGATCATGTTGAGCGAACGGGACGAGGCACTGAGTAATGTGATCCGAATAGCCCAAGAGGTATTAGTAAATGGCGTCTTGGTATCCTTGCACAGGATGGCACTTGTGTGTTTCAAGGTTCTACTTTTTCTTTGCGATGCTTTGTCGTACTCGTTTGCCTTGGCTGGGGTGATGGTTTTAAGCATCCAAGTTGTTTCGCAAGGGCTGTGGACAAATAATACTTTAAAGCATGGACCCTGTGGCGGACTTGTCTCACATTTGCAAACTAAGTACCGAATGTATTCAAAAGTACCTACCTGGTCTTAATTCTCAGCAGCAGCAACAACAACATCAACAAAAATTTAGAATTCATACTTCATATTGATGGCTGCTTTGTGATTCAAATGTATAAAGGAGTTTTGTGCATTATAGCTTTGCGAAACGCTGAAGAGAAAAGAGGGGGTATAACAGAAGAGGTTTCTTGCCGTGTCTTGTTGCGGAGTCCAAAATTAGACTCCTCTCTTCGGGAGATTCTTCACCATCCGTCACTCTACTCCCATCTTTACGTCACACTCAACTGCTTCCACTGCGCAGAAGATGACTCGGAAGAACGGCTTGAGTAAAGGGTTTGGGAGATGTGCCCCTACCATAGGAGATGGTTTTGGCCCCGGCCTTCTTCCTAGTCATAGTCGCCATATCGCGAAACTTTGAGAAATGACCATGTATTCCTTTGTCTCGATCACCAACAGATGCAATTCTAACCGCAAAATTGGTGAGAGGTCCCCTCTATGATTGGGGCGAAATGAATCCTCTGCAGTCGATTGGACCTGAAAAACTGCCTCCTGGAACGCCTTGGCCGAAAACTCCTATACCCCATCCAAACGCCAGACATTGATTTGCCGCCCCGGGGACCTGTCGTGTCCTCTCCTTTACTGGCCCTCGCCGGGACGCTTCGCATTGCAGCTGACGATCTTGACCTTGTCCGCAACGACTGCCGGGGAGCCGTTCTCCATCTTAAAGGAGACGTTCTTAATGAGGAAGGTCCACACCTCGTCGCAGAAACGGTAGGTATCCAGGGAGCCCTATTGCGTGGTACGCGCGCGAGGTCGCCCAATTGTTAGCATTCTGTAAATTCGAGACATGCCGCATTCCCCCCTCTCCTGTTTGTTCGCAATAGCCCAGATGCTCTTCTTCCCCCTGTTTCTCTCCCTCCCTTCCCCTCACCACCGCAAGACCGGCCGGGTGACGAATATGCAGAGAAGGCAGCTCTCCTCACCTTGAAAGTCAACCGGGCTTTAACCTTTTCCTGCAGGACATCCGCGATCGCTCGGTCGAAGTTGGCGAGGATCTTCATCGCCAGCTGCGGGTCGATGCGGTGGTCCGTGATCAGGTCATCGAGGGTATCGGTCAGAGTAGCGCCGATGCTATTCAAGCGCAGAGAGCGCAAGTCACGTCAGCCAATCCTGCCTTACCGGTAGGGAGAAAAAGCAGATGAGACGGTTGCGGGCGCGATGTACCTGCTACGGCGATACAGCTCATAGTAGTTCTGAGCACCGCCGGAAGCCATCTTGTCTCTCAAGGGCGCTGGCCGTAAGTACCAAAACGTATGGTGCTGTTATGGGTTTCGGGTTGTTGGAAAAGAAGAAGAAGAAGGGGGAAGATCGGTTTAAGGAGGACCGGAGACAAAGGAGGCCTGGCGGACTAGTTGCCGGAGGCTGACTCAGCTTTCCTCTCCGAATCGCAGGAGCCGGGAGGACCCACTCTAGGCCGCTTCCTTACACACGTGATTGGCTCCGGTTTTAGATCAGAGGTCCAGCAAGGAGCTTCCTGCTGTACCCAAAGTTACAGTGCTGTGCTTTGCTGATGACGACCTCGCCTTAGTAGCTTCCGGTCGTTGTCCTTTCATCGCAACAGTTCAATAACGAGGAATACCTCCCACCCTTTTTTTCTTTTCCCTTTCCACCTCTTCCCGACCAGCTCTCCAGATCTTGCCCAGGATGAGCACCAAATACTCTCTCGGAGGCCTGACCGGCGTGCTCGGTGTGATAGGAGCTTGTACGTCCGCCCGGCCCCAAAGGGGTTCCGACAAGTCGAGGGTGAAGTGTCGTTGCTAACTTGCTACCTCCAGATATGCTCTTCACCGGTTCTGGCGAGGCTTTCAATGTACGTCGAGTCGACTCGCGGCATTCGCCCCCTCCTCCGAATACAGCAAGCACGAATCATCTAACGAGCTTACGGTATAGGTCGGCGCGTTCCTTGAATCTATCTCGCCCGCAGGATATGGTGGCTTGGGCATCGGCCTCTGCATCGGCCTGTCAGTCGTGGGAGCAGCATGGTACGCAAATCAACTCTACAGAAACGTAACAACCAGACCAGACACACACAGTCCGCTGACAATAAGCCAAAGGGGTATCTTCATAACCGGCTCCTCGATCGTCGGCGGTGGCGTCCGTGCCCCGCGCATCCGCACCAAGAACCTCATCTCCATCATCTTCTGCGAGGTTGTCGCCATCTACGGCGTCATCATGTCCATCGTCTTCTCCGCCAAGCTCGCCGGCGTCCAGGGCGCAGACCTGTACGACGCCAAGACCTACTACACGGGATTCGCGCTGTTCTGGGCTGGCCTGACGGTGGGCATGTGCAATCTGATCTGCGGTGTCGCTGTTGGTATTAATGGCAGTGGTGCCGCGCTGGCGGATGCTGCGGACCCTACGCTGTATGCAGTGCTCTTCGGCCCCGAGAAGATTGTCCCGAGGATGCGTTGTGGTGCATACTGACAAGTGTATTCTGCAGATTCGTCAAGATCCTCGTCATTGAGATTTTCAGCTCTGTCCTCGGTCTGTTTGGGCTGATCGTGGGCTTGCTCGTCTCCAGCAAGGCGACCGAATTTGGTGAGGCGTAGAGGAGGTGGGGCAACAAGTTGCCAGCGAGGTTTGGATTGTAACAAGTTCAATATTGGGATTCAAGAAGTCTGTGACCTGCGTGGGAGGTGTTGCTTGGTCAAAATATCATCGTCACATCTGAAGGCGTTTGGGAAATAGCATAAGAGAAGGGAAGCCGTCGAATTTTTCGGGTGTACACTACTACTATCTTACAAACCATCGAAGGGAAACCCATCATATTCAGCTTTTCAGTGTTACTGTCCCTAGACTCGCAACAGACTCGATCAAAGGCGAAAGCCAGATTACCAAGCCGTGCCCAAAGTGATGTTCTCCCGTCCCCACCCTTCTTCTTATTTTCTTTTTCTCTCTCTGCCCTTCCCCTCCCCCTTCATTCAATTATCCCGCGTTCTCTCCCGGGCCGCAGCAGAAGAATAAGCATCTCATGTCGTAGAAGTGTCAACGACGATGACAGACTTTAGGTCGAGAATCGCGCCGCCACGGACAAGGCGAATTTGTCCAGACGTTGTAAAAAGACCTGCTTTGATTTCTCGCTGTCCTCGAAATTACCAAAGGCTTCGACCCGTATCCAACCACCTGCCCTTCACTCTGCTGCTTCTTCTCCGAGGTTCAACCATCCCGTAATTCGTCGACGAGGCGTCGGAGCCCCGGGAGTGCGCACTTGGCCTGGCCAAGCACCCCCAGTCGAGTCCTGAGCAGACTGATGCTACTTGCGAGCACGCTTGGGAGCAGAAATCTGCTCGGAGCCCCCATGCATGGCGCTGGCATTGCGCTTGCGGACCTTTGGCTTAGTCTGGTTGAGGTGAGCCGTCGGAATCTCTAGAGACTCCTCTGACACGGAAGTGCTGAAAGAGGACTGGGATCTAGAGGTAGAAGAAGGCTGAGAGTCAGCCATAGATAGACGTCCAAAGGAGATGGGATGCAGAGTAGAATCTTGCTGGGTGCTAGGAGTCCACTGAGTAGCACCATCCAGCTGACTTCCATCGGGAGACGGAGTTTCGGTGTTGAATGACTTTTTGCCAGAGGTAAATGCAGCTTTGGCTTGGCGGGGAGGCTGGGTTCTAGTAGGAATCGCCTTGTTCTTCTTCCATTCAGGCTGGGCTTGGGCCGGCTGATCCTGCAAGTTTGAATGGAATCGATCCGCGTTGTTCGTGTTCCGAATCTCTGGACGTCCCACCTGGTCGACTTGGCTGTCCATCAAGGAGGCGTCCTCCTCGATGTCCTCCCCGTCGGCGTCCTCATGTCCTAGCAAGCCGAGATCCCCTTTTAAGCACGCTAATATTAGCAGTCTGAAAAAGCTAGGAGGTCTGCGAGCGGGGAGCTCCGAATGTATATCTTACCTGCCAACGGAGCTGCTTCAGGGGTGGCCACCGGAGTCGGTGCCGAGGCCGCGCCCGCCGCTTCCTGCATCTCGCGCTGTTCATTTTGCATCTCAGCCAGGGCTTGTCTGGCTTTCGCTTGGACCCGTCGTATTGCATCAGAGAAGTACGAAAAGGGCATGCCCCTGTCCTTGAAGCCGGCACTGTCCAAATAATTTGTCAGTTCCCAGCCTGTGGCTCATGAAAGAGACAACGCCAAATAAAACGCCGGGGGAGGGGTGGTTAAGGAGAACTTACTCGTAAAGCGCAAGCAGGTTTTCACCACGCTCGAGGGCACAGCTGATGGTTTGATGATCTGCAGTTGTGAGGCCGCCTTGACAATCGAGTGCGACGAGGATCTGCTCTATAGGCATTGGGCCGTCGACGCCCTCCATCTGGCCCAGGACTCGGAAGGGCTGCATCCTCCGGAGCTCAGCCCAGGTCAAGGTCATGAAGAATTGCTGTTTGAAGAGAACTGGGGCTCCTTGGCTCAACTGCTCACTCTCGTACTGATCTGCGATGCCGAGACAGCAGGGAATAGTAGCGCAAATTGCCTTGACTACAAAGTGCGGTGCTGTGTCTTGGGAATCGAATGTGGCAGGCGCATACTTGAGGATCTGATCAGAGCCTTGGTCTCTATCACTTGCCATAGGATATATCTATAGCACAAGTTTGTGAGAATGTATGCAGCGTGGAATGTGGGATGGTGATGACTGACCTTGAACTCGTCGACGCACACAGGACAGAATCCTGTCAAGCCCAAGAACTTGACGGGCTTGGGAGGCTCATCTTCATCGAGACCAGGCCATTCGAGTGACCTCTCAAAGATGGCGGGCATGCAGAGCCGGAGAAAACCAAACCGCCCCCCGTGCCACAGAGACCTGGAGCACTGCTCGTGGCACTCGATGGTCCAGTGGGCACAGGCATCGTACTTGTAGTAACTGAATTGACACATAATTCCCTTGTCGATGACTCCTTACTTGGAGAGTAGTTCGTAGGACGGAAAACGCGATGTTCGTAGGGCCTTCAAGAGGATGCGGCGCTGATGCAACACAAACAATCGCGTGTTGGCGCTGATGCAGCGAAATGGTGGTCTGGAGGTCGAAGAAAACAAACAAAAGTCTGGTGGAAAACTCTGGGAGCTTGATTGTCCTCTTCTCGACATCATAGATCAGCTAGAGCAGCGACAACATGCTGTCTGTTGGAAATCACAAGAAGTAAGGCCCCTATCGACACTCATGAAAGGTCAAGCCTCACATTACCCATCAAGAGAGCCTCCACAATTGTGCCTTTTGGCAGAGGCTCAGCACCCTTTGGCATACACAGAAGAGCATTCGCCCCTTTAAGACTCCCAACTCGAGAACTACGCTGTCCTCCGGTGCTGGCTGCCGAGAGACCACCATGTTTATTGACAGTCACGATGGAACGGTGATATTCTGGCCTTGCCGGATCTAAGTTGAAATCGTGCGACAAGGTGACGGAGACTTTGGTCAACCCAATAGGCGATACTCCTGACATGGCGTGCAGAGAGGGAAGGACGAAGAGATGGAATGTGACCAGAGCCGAAGCAGGATTTCCTGGAAGAGAGAAGACCACCTTGGACACACGCTCGCCCTCGTTGTTCTTAACAGGCACGGTGGCGAACGTCGTGGGCTTTCCAGGCTTCATGTTCACTCGACCGAAATGGATTGTTCCGCCGAGCGATCTCTCGATGGTCGGTTTCAAAAGATCAAGCTCTCCCATGGACACCCCTCCTGTCGTGATGAGAACGTCTGCCCGTCGCATTCCGTTCCTCAGGGTCTCTTCCAGAGTACCGGGCTTGTCACTGGCGATGCCCAGGTCGATAACTTCGTAGCCCCATTCTCTGGCTGCTGATATGAGGGTAGGTCTGTTCGTGTCTCGCACCTCTCCCAAGCGAAGGCTACCAGGCCGATCATGGTTGACAATCTCGTCTCCGGTCGACAGCACGCAGATGACAGGTCGACGATATGTCTTGACAGTGGCGGTCCCGACAGCAGCCAGGAGGCCAATCTCGCCGCCGACGGCAGACACTTGTTCACCCTTTCGAAGAATGACGGTTCCCTCCCTGGTATCGCTGCCAATCTCCCGAATGTTTTCGCCCTTCTTCACGACATCGGCCAGAATCTCTACCTCTTTTTCTTCCAGGCCGTCATCGGTCATAGTCTTGAGGACAGTGTCCTCAACCATGATCACAGAAGTCGCACCTGGCGGTAAAGGAGCACCCGTCGTGATCCTTGCGACCTCGCCCTCCTTCAGTGAGTGAGCTTCACCGGGAGCGGCATGGGAGACGGAAGTGACGGGGAAAACACCCCTCATGTTGCCGTCTTCCGGAACAACAACAGCATATCCGTCAACAATGCTGGCACGGAAAGCAGGCACGTTTTCTTTGGCCCTGACATCTTCTGCCAGGATAGCGCCGACAAGATTCGAGTCAACTTTGGATGAGACGACCACGGGGGCTGGAGAGTGCTCGCTGATCAGGGACAATGCTTCTTGGACGTCTAGCATGGGATATGGCGAGGATCTGTGTCTCCTGGTAGGGCCGAGACTGGGATCATTCGACATCGGGTTTTCGCTGGGTTTTGTGTGTCTGACGAGCGCTCCGTGTCCATGTGCATTACCTTGTCCATGGCTATGTCCATGATGGTGATGGCCATCAGAGGGACCGTGGGAGTGCGAGTGGCCAACGGGACTGAACCCAGCATCCTTCTCAAGCTTCTTCAACCCTCCGGCATGGAGGGTCCGTGAATCGCCACCTGCAGCCTGAAGACAAGCGTGAGGAACTGTCTTGATAACAGCTTGAAGGTTCTCCTTAGCCCCCTTTGGGGAGCCCGGAACAGTTATGATGACGGTCTTATACCTCACTCCGGCCACTGGTCGTGACATCATGGCAACTACCAAGACAATCAGTTTTGAAGACGACACAACGAGATATGAATACTGTAGCCTACAAGGAGTTACACTCAGCGACGCAGCTAACATGCCGTGGACGAGGCCCGGTGCGTGCTTGTGTATGAGAGGAGAGATGGCCTGATGAAACATTAGACAAACAAGTCAAAGTCCTGTTGCCCGGAAATGTTCTGGAACAAACCTCTGGTGTCTGGTCTGCCATGGTGAAACCGGTGCCTCCCGTCGTGATGATCAGGTTGATGCTGCTGGCCTCGCTATCCGTCCATGCTTTAATTTGCCCTTGTATCTGCTCAATGTCGTCCGACACGATCTTGACATCGACGACATCCCACCGGCCAGCCTCTTCCTCTTCGAAAACGGATCTGAGGGTCCCTTCGGAACTGTCCTGGGCCAAGCCCTTCGAGACGCTTGTCGAGATGATGAGAATGGCAGCTTTAAGTGGCTGGCTCATGTTGATTCCATGTAGATTTGCTAAATTAGGGGTGGTAGAGATTAGGGATGCAGTGAAGAACTGTTCATATAATAAATGGTCACCTCTGGGCAGTGAAACCTCTTGACAGTGACGTCCTTGGAGTGTTGTTGTGCAAGAACTTAGGGAGGGGTCGTAGAACAGATGCGACAGGGGTGCAGCCCACCCAAGCACCTGTAGTCATACTGCACAGTAGTATTATTTAGCGCCTCCTCGGGTGTTGCCAAAACCCTCTAAGATAAACCCTTGATAAAAGCTCTCACTCTCAACCTCTCCCAATTTCCTAGGCCCATCATACCACCTCACCAAGGCCTACCCTTTTCCTTTTGGGAACAACAGAAGCAGAATGGTTCGAGTCAAGGAGCGTTACCTTCTCATCAATATCCTCTATCCTGAAGGTGCTCGAGATCCGTCCAAATCGAACCTGCCTGACATTCTGGTCTACAACCAACCGACTACAGATGCATTCACTGCCCGGATATTCATGCACGCTATCAAGGCGGAGATCACAAATCTCTTTGGGGATTATGGCGCTGGAGCCGTTGAGCGTACTCTGAGAGGTATGAAAAATCTCTGCAGTGCTTATGGACCTCTCAATTTTCCATTCTGTTTCTTTGCTGCAGGCAACTGTTGTGGTTGCTGCTGCTTCTCTGCCTACTCGCTGCTACTACTACACTACCTCGCTCACGTCCGGCGCTTTTACCTCCCTCATAGTTTACTAACCGCCGTCGCAGTCAAGTACTTGTCCAACGCCACATCGACGTGCATCCTGCAATGCTCTCGCGACCACTACCGCCTGGTCTGGGCAGCTCTGACCTTGATGGACCGGGTGCCGACCAAGCGTGGCCCCGGCAGTCCATGTGTCTTTCAGGTAGTGCGTGTAAGTGGGACTATCAAGAAGGTTGAGCAGGAAGCCGTCCGCAGGGCGAGACTCTTGATCCTCGCCGCAAAGGATGAGATGGCTGGCAAGGGATCTGACGCCCTGAGCTCTCTTTTTGGAGCCAAAGACTCGACGAAAGAGGTGGCCATGGTCGATGTTGACAACGACTCGGTCTCTGAAGCAGACCTCGACGATGAAGATTGATGGCTCTCATTTCCCTTTGCGCACCACCTTCACGCCGCTATCCGCAGGAGGCATGGGCATGTCGCCGAACTCATCATACCCATTATCGGTTGAAGCCATGGCCTCCGCTTGCGCCTCGCGGGCTCTGGCCTGCTCTTCCTCCTCCTTGGCCTCGAGCTCGTCGTACGCATCCTTCTGGTCTACCCACCGCTCTTGGATGTCCTGGACCTGGAGCAGGGACGACTCGTTGCGCATCGCGACCTGCCACACAGTGTCGTTGGCACCCTCAGCGCCTCCGAACACATAACCGCCGGCTCGGTCAATTACTCGCAAGAGATGCATCATGCTCTTCTTGTTCTCGACAGCCAGGACTTCAAACTGGACCATAGCGAAGCTCTCTACCAGGTTCGCGACGGCTTCGTTCAGTGCCTTGAATTTCTCGCTGCGCAGTACGGGAGACTCCTGCTCGAGGCTTGGGAGGAGATGTGAGAGGTCTTGTACCTCGGTGTAGAAGTCAAGGTTGAACGGCAGAGCATCATATTCGGCAACCTTATCAATCTTGGTCAAGACATTTATGTGTGGGAGGTCCATCTGCATCATGGCTCGGAGGGCGAGGAGAAGGTTCGAGATGTAGAGAGAGGGTTGCGTCACGCAGAGACTGTCGGAAAGGTGCAAAACGACCAACTGAGGGCCTGGTCAGCATGAACTCCGTAGGAAAAGGGGAGGGTGTTATGCTTGTCGGACGTACCCTGAATCCCATCTTCTGGAGTTTGAAAAAAATGTTCCGCAGAGAGTTGTGATGGGTGTACAACTCGACCTGGCCGGGACAGTCAAATAGGATGTAGTCTTCGCCGAGCTCTTTCAAACCTTCCTCCAGCCACTCAAAGTTGTGTTCAAGCTCTTCAAGCGCGTAGAGAACCCCGCCGTTCGGTCCCAGGTTGTCGTTTCCCATGATCTCTTCCAGCGTCACGAGGTCGCGGATGTCGAGGGCGCACGGGTAGTTCGTTTTGTCGTTTGCCGGATCGAGGTTGACAACAGAGCATGATCGTCCTATTGCACCCAGGAACTGGTGCACTGGAGAGGCAGGGCATCGTCATCAGTCACAGTCTCGACCGTCTTCCGAGCCGGGGGGGGGGGGCGTAGAAGGAGACTCACTGCCATCGCAATAGGTACTCTTGCCTGCGCCAGGACTCCCCAGCACAAGCTGAGCAAAAGGCATCTTCGTCTGAAAACAGAAATTCACTGCTCTCTCAAGTTTTATAGTCAAGCTCTAATCTGTTGTGTTGCAAGATGATGGTCAAGAATAAATATGACGTTGAAGGGTGTTGAAGAGGGTATGGTCGCCCTGCAATGGCAGTAGTGAATTGCCCCTCCAAAGGCTGCGCGGGCTTGACAAAATGCCTGCAGGGATCACATACGCTAAGAAGCTTTCCCTTGTCGCCGCTGCAACCACTACCCCATGTGAAGATCAACAAGAAGATCCAACCACTCCTCTCCCAACTGCTCTTCTCCCTCTTTACCTCCACCATCCTCAGATAAAATTAAAATCTATATTCACAATATGGCTCCAGGTATGTGCACAAGAACCCATCCCCAATATCAACTTACCAGCAGGCAGCTGACAGACTCCCCTCTCTCTCTCTCTCTGTGCAGCAACACAATTCGAAGTAGCGCAACCGCCCGACGACGCCGTGTCGCGCGTCATCTTTGCGCCAGACTCGTCGACGAGACTTCTCGTGTCCTCGTGGGACAAGCACATCTACCTCTACGAGATTGAGGACGGCGACTCACCATCAGCAGCGCTGCTGCGGCGGTTCGAGCACCGCGCGCCCGTGATGGACGTCTGTTTCGGCAGTAGCGACAGCGAGGCCTTCACAGCCGGCCTGGATCACAGGGTAGTAAGGTGCGCAAGATCCCGAATCTTTGTTGGGACGGTCAGGAGGAGGACCCCCCTAGCAGAACGCTGACGAGAAGGCCACCGCAGAATCGATCTCGAGACGGGCGAGCAGACCGTAGTGAGCGAACACACCAAGCCCGTCCGGTGCGTCGTGTACGACCCAGAACATCAGATCCTCGTCTCGGCCTCATGGGATGGCACCCTCCACTTCCACAACCTCGCCGCCCCTGGCAGCCCGCCCGCGGTCGTCTCCCTCCCGGGCAAGACCCACGCGATGGCCGCCTCTCCGACCAAGCTCGTTGTGGCCATGACGGCGCGGCTGGTGCACATCTTCGACCTCCCTGCCGTCGCGGGACAGCTCCTCTCCGGCGGCAGCAACATTCAGCCCTGGCAGCACCGCGAGTCCTCGCTGAAGTTCCTGACCCGCGCCGTGGCGTGCATGCCCAACGATGCCGGGTACGCCACGTCCAGTATTGAGGGCCGCGTGGCGGTGGAGTGGTTCGAGGACAGCACCGAGTCGCAGGCGCGCAAGTATGCGTTCAAGTGCCATCGGCAGGCGGCGCCCGAGGAGGAGGGCGGCGGCGATGTCGTGTTCCCCGTTAACGCGCTGGCCTTTCATCCCGTGTACGGCCAGACGTTTGCGAGCGGCGGCGGCGACGGGACCGTGGCGCTGTGGGATGCAGAGGCCAAGAGACGGATGAAACAGTACCAGAACTTCGGCAACAGTGTGGCGAGCCTGTCGTTCTCCAAGAACGGAAAGTATGTTGCGGCAGGTGTGTGCCCTGGTTTCGAGACGGGCCAGGAGGACTATAGTGGTGCTGGGCAGACCAAGGTGGTGATCAGGGAGTTGAGTGAGACAGAGGCAAAGGGCAAGGGAGCCAAGTGAAGAAGGAAACAAAAAAGAAAAGAAAAGAAAAGATACCCTTTTTAGGTGCGATGACCGGAATAGAGATCGCGGTTCCGGCGACCCCAAGTTCTGCAGATTGGTATGTGAGGTAAGGAGTCCGTGTCTCTTCGTGTGCTACTTCAATCTGAGTTTCAGAGAAAGGCGCATCGTCAATGGAGTATAGATGGAGATAGCTGATCTGCATTTGAAGTAGGCTAGCTATCGAGTGAGATGCTGCTCAGTGAGATATTATTCCAGCTTGGAGCAACGGCAGCACCGTTCACAAACGTGATTCATGTCGTCTTGTCTTCTTTTTACCCTCGTCCCCCCAACCTGATTCTCCTTCTGTTCCTGGACTGTCCAGGTCTGTCTGTTTCCCATCATAACCTTTATTGTGCCCTCGGCCTACCAAGGCTGCCGGTCTTCATCAAGGTTCCGTGAGGCTGTTTCTGGCATGCGAGTAGTAACTCGCAGCCACTCTTGAGGATCTGGACGAAGAGCGAGGGTCGATCCACCACAGTCCGACACGGGCAGCATCCGCTTTGGAGGAAACCCACCACCCAGCATGTTGTTCTGCTAGAAGTCGTCCTGCTGCTTGGATGATGCAACCCTCACTCCAGGCGCCGACGTAAGTGTGAGCGGAAAGCTGACGAGGTCGATTTCTTCATCCACATCAGCATCATCACGATGATCATCATGACAAACTAGAAGAACGACCTCATCATCGTCGCGAAACGGCTCTGTTTCATCATCTTCCTCCTCTTGGTCTGGGGCAACAAGCAGATCGACGGGCTCAACGGTGTCATCATCAGACACAATCTCACTGATGCGACGCTTCGGACGGCCACTCGCGTTGCCAGACTCGGATCCAGGCTCTTCGGGGTCGAACATCTCCACGGGATCTTGGGACTCAATGCGGATATGCGAAGACCCAAAATCTTGTCTCTTGCTCCACCTGCCTGGGTTCGTGACAGGACGCCTTCTCTTCTGTCCCCTTAGCCAAGTCGGACCCTCCACCTTCTGGGGAACGGACTCCTTCTGTGTCAACTCAAGACTGTCGAGACGACTGACCGAGGCGACTTTACTTCTGCGGGCCTTGGTCGAGCAGGGACTTGGTCGTGCTTCTTTATTTGTGAAGCCGTCGCCCATTGATTTGGTCGTTTTGAAGCTGTTGTTGATTCGCGCATCTTTGGCCTGGCTTGCCCGAAGTTGTGGGGTGGCCTTGAAACCCTGTATAGGGGCAGGTTTGTTGGGGACAAAGAAGGGATCCATGCTCCTCGGCTTCGACTTGACGGGTGTCGCCGAGAGCAGCGTGAATCGTTTGATGCGAGTCTTGTAAGATGGTGAGGAACTCAGACTATTGAGCCACTCTTCGAGCCTCGAGGATGCTAGGCAAGATAATTCAGCAAGTGGCCCAATCTTCTCTATAGCCTGCGTCCTTCCTTACCTTCGTCATCGTCCGAATCTTCCGAGTTCTCTTCAACCGCGGTAACATGCTCAGCTACAGTGGCCTCGACCGGGCTCCCGTGTCCCCCAGTCTCGCTCTCATCTTCATGGCGCTTGCCGGCCTGCTTATCTTCCTGGCTCTCATCGCCTGACGCCGCGGTCTGGTCACCATCTGCCTTCGAATGCACGAGCTGCTCTTGGGCGCCAACAGCCTGCTGTTGAAGAAGGAAAGGTGCGGACGAGCTAATATGTTCGAAGAACATATCGGTTGGTGTCATACCGCCGGTGTTGCCAACGAATCTCCTCCGCTTGCGAGCCGGGTGGGGCGGAGTGCCCAGTGGTCCTTGTTTCGCCTCGACAGGACCATCCATGGGGTCTGTCTCGACAAGTCGCTCCAGTCCTGACATTCGTCTGGTGGTCGATGCAGGAGATGTCGCCCTACGGTTGAGGGCACGGCGAGAGTAAGTTCTTAGGAGAGATTTGTTGGTGAAGGTCGGGTCTGCCTTCGGGACAGTTGTATCTCCAGACATGTTGGTAGTGGATTGTGGTTTACTGGATCTAGAGTCTCGATAGTTTCAATACTGACGACGAGTATGTGAGAACGAAGATTGGAAGATCGTGTAAAGAAGCACACCGCAAAATCCGAGAGGGCGTTATTCAGTCAGATACAAGTTGTTTGAGGGACGCACGCAGCCATTTCGTAGGAAAAGTATGAGACAATGGGGGCAAGACACTGAATAGACTTTGACGAGCTCTAAATTATGGGAAATGATAGAATGGGAGGGAACAATAAGGTGGTGGATGAAAAAGACGGCTGCGCAGTGAGTTCTGAAAAAGAGGTGAGGGTAAAGTGGCAGGAGCTCTTTGACGCATGCGGCACGATCGCACCTGGCCTACCAACCTCCTTCCCTCGCGGTACAGCTCCCGCAACATCACTATCTTTAAAGACGTCGCACGTCGGAGACTTCTTCCCACTGTATGCAAAACTTTCTACATGTTCTGGAACTGCCGCAATGCAATCTACATGTGTTGCTGTCTATAGCTATCTACGTGACCCAAGCCGAAGATCGAGAAGGAAGCCTCATTTGTGTTAGTAGGGGCCTCTAAATAAGGGAAAGATAGGAGGATAGCTTAATATCAGCGCGAGCACCATGCATATTTATTTAGTTTCACCCACTAGAAAGAATTCGGAAGTATAAAGACAGACGCTTGGAGATGATATATTCTGTGCATATACAAGGTGCATCTTTGTTATTTCTTTCTCGTCTCTCCTAACATGTCCAGACGCCAACGATGCCGTCGCGGCGTCCTTCGACCATATATCCATCCCGTATGCGTACACGTTCAACGATAGCCGGTGTCTTGCCCTCCTCGGCAGCATTGACACCTGCACCGCAATCCCACTGGCGAGACTCAAGCTTGTCGTAGACCTTGACGACGTCCTCACCTGCGGCAGAGACTATACGACGGCCGTCAAACATCATGCCCGTCACCGGATGGTCATACGCAAAGGCGTCCGAGATAGATCCGGTGCGAAGGTCCCATATCTAAACCGAGACGTTAGCGGCGGAATTAATAGTGGAGAGTCACAAATAGAAGACTAGTCTTACCCGAATGCTCCGGTCCAAGCTGCCAGTCACAAGATGGGCATCATCAAATTGCAGTGCCGTCACCGGCCCAGTGTGGCCGACCAAGCTGCGGTGGACCTGTCCACTTCGCAGGTCCCAAAGCCTAACCATACCGTCCGCAGTTCCACACGCAAGCGCAGCATCAAAGACTTGCAGGGCTCCAACAAAATCGGCATCCTGTGCAGGCGCCCGAGTTGTCTGCGCCCACTTGCCCTCTCCTAAGGTGACGGAAGCTTGCGCTGCAGCCCACATAACATCCAGAGTTTGCACGCACCGGCCCTTCTCCAGATCCCAGTGTCGAATGGTCTTGTCTGCCGAGCCGGATACCAGAACATCACCTCGGAAGTGCAGGGCAGTGATCTCGGCCATATGGGATGAGAGCGTCGTCAGAGGACACTCGTCCATGCTGCCGGCAGGTGGTTCCACTGGTTGGTCGTCGGGGTTCTCGAAAGCCATACCATCCTCGTCGTCATCCTTGTCCAGCTGCTCCCCAGCAGGATCATAGCGAGCCCTGCTGAGGTCCCAGAGCCGGATAGTAGCATCGACGGATCCCGTAGCACAGATGTTGTCTTCGACCTGCAGGGTTTTCACCGAGGCCGTGTGTCCCTCAAGATTGCCAATACATCGTCCTGCGTTCAAGTCCCAAACTCGGATAGCGTCGTCCAGCGCCGAAGTAACCATGGTCCCAAAGGGTGCGTCAAAATCCATAGCGGTAATAGAGTCCTGGTGAGCACGAATCTCGCGGATCGACGTGCCGGGTTCGTAATGCTCATGCAGTATGGGCATTGATTTCCTGCGCAGGCTCCTTGGCTTCTTCGATCTCGATGGTGTGCTGTCGGCTGACGGCAGTTTCTCGTAAATTGACTGAGACATGAATCCGGCCTCATCATCCGGACCCTCGCTGCCTTGTGTGGGCGTTCGCAATCCTGCCACCGACTCGGCCTCTGCCACCAGTTCTTCAGCCTCCTCCAGGCGATTCTCCACGTCCAGAACTGTTCCGAGTTAGCATAAAGTTCATTGTCCCCCCAAGCCGGCAACCTCCAGACCTACTATCGTGTTCTAATATGGCCTCCTCCTGTTCAAAATTTGCTAACCTGTCCAGCACAATCCTCCGCATGCCGGCCAGATTTGCTATCTTGTTGTCAATGTCCCGGATCTCACTGCTGGCCATGTTCTTTCGTATGCCCAACATCTCAAACTCATGCATCATGGCTGCCTTCTCTTTCTTGAGCTTCTGCACCGCCTGAGGGCTGTCGGGCTGAACGCCGCCCTCATCGATGAGCTTCCTGCCCCTCGACACCTTTCTCCTGTGCTTCTTGCCCAAATCTGTATAATCTGGGAAGGAGGCTTGGAACCCCTGGAACAGCGAATATGAGCTGTCATCTTCTGGTATGTCCTTCAACAAGGCGTCTGGCACGTAAGACAAGGCGCGGTGTTGTATCTCGCTCGTGGACAGCCTCGACCGCACCATATCCGTAGGGGTCGTCTTGGCCATGGAGAACATGCTCCGCTGCAGTGTTGGCCGCCGCAGCTGCTTGGAGACCTCGCCCATGGCCTGGTGGTAGTGGCCACTTGTCGTCGGGTCTGACAGGGGGCCCATGAGGTGGCTGGCCGTGGTGGTCACTTTGCGGCCGAAGGCCTCGAGGCCACGAGTCTGCATGGCGAGCGAGTCTCTGGTCAGTGACACGGTCCCTCCATCGTCAGGGAACATGGTGGAGGGAGGCAGAGCGAGAAGGTGACAGAGCACAGAAAAGTTTCTCGCGGACAGGGCTCAGGGACAGTGGTGCGTCCTGCGTACCGAAATGATGGACGAATCATTGTCGTCGTCGTGAAAAGCATTGTGGTCGTCAGAGCTGGCCATGCGTTAAACAATGGAGCACAAGTGGGTACTCGATGGAGCTGGCACGGAGGCGTTGGTCTCGTCGCGGAGCTAAATGCCTATTTGGCGGGGAAGAACGTCGTGTGTTTAGTAGGAGACAATTCGTATGTTGAGGGCAGTGAGCTCGAGGACGTCCAGGAAGGTGGAGGGTCTGGTGCGATTGCGGGATTAGTATGTATCAAGCTGGTTGGTTGCTATGGTTGAGACTGTTCCAAGCAAGCTGCAGTGGTAGAAAATGGCCCACGCGAACAGGGCAAGGCAAGAGGCGAGTAATGACAGGGTTCCAGAACGATGGAAGCCTGCAAGAGAATACAGGGATTGGAGCTCTGTGACTGGTCCTATCGACACCGCCTTCCTCTTCCTCGGCCATGACGTACATACACTGTCAAGACGTATACCGTGCAGTACAGAGGTACAGTACAGTCCCTACTGCTGCTGGTACTGAGCGTGCTGAGGTGCTAGACTCACAGTATTAGTTACAGTACATGCGCCTAAAGCTCCACTGAAACCTGCACTCATCGGCTGGCAGAAAACCGGCATATCTAACCCCCCTCTGGTCACCGCAGCACCGGATCCGAAGCCGAGAGTAAGCCGGAAGTGCGGAAGGTAGACGCGTCCAGGGGAAAAAAAAAAGATACGAAGTAACTGCGACCTTGCAACTGTCAATATCCTGTTGCTAGAGCTACACCTACGCGGCTCTCCACTCGTGGCCTTTCCACGCCAGCCAAGCCGCCTCTGCAAAACTACCTGAAAGGGGTCCCGCTGGTCACATAAAAGGTTCTCTCAACGCCTTCTTGAAACCCTTCTTTCTTCACTCGAGCAATCAACGACGCCAGCTTCCTCACGATGGATTCCCTCATCGACCTCTCCGACGCGTCCAGGGCGCTCGATCTCTCGCGCATCCGCTTCCAGCTCATCCGCCTCGAGGACACCATCACCTTCCACCTCATCGAGCGCGTGCAGTTCCCCCTCAACAGCAACATCTACATCCCGGGCGCGGTGCCCATCCCCGGCTCCGACCTGTCCCTCATGGACTGGTACCTGCTCGAGCAGGAGAAGCTGCAGTCCCTCATCCGCCGCTACGAGTCCCCCGACGAGTACCCTTTCTTCCCGATCTCCCTCAACAAGCCCATCCTGCCCTCCATCGACTACCCACGCATCCTGCACCCCAACGACGTCAACGTTAACGACAAGATCAAGGCTTTTTATATCGACACCTTTCTACGGCGCGTGTGTCCTTCCTTCGGCCACGGCGATAGGGGCGTGTCGGCTGAGAACTACGGCAGCAGCGCCACCTGCGACATCGCGGTGCTCCAGGCCCTGAGCAGGCGGATTCACTTTGGCAAGTTCGTCGCGGAGAGCAAGTTCCAGAGCGAGAGGGAGAAGTACACGGCGATGATCAAGGCGGGAGATACCCAGGGTATCGGTGAGGCCATCGAGAACAAGGCGGTAGAGAAGCAGGTCCTAGAGAGACTGAAGCTCAAGGCCGAGACCTACGGTACGGATCCCTCGGTGAAGGATGCCGCTCGCGCCGATCAGAGCAAGATCAACGTGGATGCAGTGGTGGCTATGTACAAGGACTTTGTGATACCTCTTACAAAAGAGGTGGAGGTTGACTACCTAATGCAGAGACTAAAGACTGTGGAGGAATGATCTTCTATGCTGAGGAGCACCGGGCGTTGGGTTGGTCTCGTGACGTTCCATGTCAAAATAGACGGCGACCTTGAAAAGTTCATAGATACACGCGAGGCAGGTTGTCTCGCTTCATGTGCACACATCGGATCAGACAGTTTGATAATGCCACACCTTATCTCTTGTGGGTGCAAATATGTCTTGTCGTTTCATTCATTGGGGGCTCATGTATTCTACAACAGCCTTCACCGCAGCTGGGAACTTTGCGGCCTCGATCAGTGTCATGTAGCCCATACTCCTGACACCCATCTCCTGAAACGCCCTCTTGCTATCCGCCGAGTTCTCGTCGTCCTTAGTAAAGGGATAGCTCCCGGTCGCGACCGCATGCTTTTGTAATATCTCATCCTCCGGGTGGAAGTAGAACATGGGCGTCTCCTCCTTGGCCTTCTTGCTCTTCCGCGATCCCTCGTCCAGGATCGACTGCACCTCGTTGTACGTCTTGGATACGACCAGGTAGTGCGTGAATTCGTACGGCTCCTTGTCCTCCACGGCCGCCTCAATCTCGTCCACTAGCATGCTGTACATGGGCGGCGAGATCTCGGGCGGCATATTGATCAGCCTCTCGCCCAGCACGAGGCCGACGTGGTTCTCTGCCAGGACCTTGGGCACCGTCGAGGCCAGCGCCTCGTTGCCCGACTGCGCCGCCTTGCCCGAGAGGTACCCCACCAGGTCCGCCACGGGTTTCTTCTCCCTGTGCTGGCGCAGGTTGAGCGCCGTCAGGAATGCATACGCGTCGTTGGCCCTGGAATCGACCTTGACCGTCGAGCCGATCGTGTTCTGCTCCAGCACGATGTCTGTGAGCCCGGACATGTCCAGCAGCTGGGCGTCGACGTCGAAGAGCTGGCGCAGGAGGCCCTTGACGCCGTGGAAGTCAATCTCCGTGTCAAAATTGAACCATTCAAAATCCACGTTGACGATGTCGAAGTCCTATAAAAGGCGGAGAGGGGGGCCGTTGTTAGAGAGACGGAACGTGTAGAGTGAGCTGTGTGGGGCACACCGGGTTGGGCGGTTTGTTTGTGAGATTTACCTCGTCGTCTGAGCTGCCATCATGGTCCATTTTGTCTCCAGAGACCTCTGTGGGCTCTGTCTGGCCATCAGCCTCTCTTGAGCGCTTCTTTCCCATTGTTATGTGTAATTCTGGATTAAGAAATGGCGTTGATTGATTCTTTGAGGCGGCCAATCCAATTGTCGAGTGAGCAATGTTGCAGTGAGATGCCAGTCCAACTTTTTTTCCCAGGGCTGCCCCTCGCTAAGCCATTTTGAGCATGAGCGATAAGCTGATAAAGCACTCACTACTGTACAGTATGTACTGTATGACAGCATTAGCATGGTCTCTCTACCTCTACACCAGGGTATCTGTGTATCTGTTTCTGTCCATATGTATGGTACATTTTCATTTTCTAGCTTCACAGTGATGCATGCTATCTCCATAGTTGCAAACACACTTTTCCACCCTGATCTTCATTACTGTTTTCTGACTTGGTACAATGCAGCATGTTGTCATGCTGTGTGAAGAAGCACTGCTGCTGTGCTGATATTGCCAGAAACTTTACTACTCTCTTGAAAGCTAGCAACACAGTTGCAAATTATTATCACCTCTAGGTTGTGATGTGATGTCTGGAAGGCCATCCTCTCCACTGCTCAATATTCTCAGGGCTGGCCAGATGTGATAGCAATTGTACTATACATTGCTTCCTGGACAATCATGGCTGCCCTATATTGATTTGCTTACACTTGAGCCTCAGATATCCTTGGTCCCAAATATCTCAGAGCCTACGCAGCCGCACACAGCCACACACATCCTGAGCACCGTCAGTGCTCATTGACACATCTGAGAAATTCCAAGACAGCACTTAATAGCCAGGCCGATAGCGGTAAGGATCCTCTCCTCGGAAACGCCCAGAGCCTCGATCACCTCGGAATCCACGGTTCCTTGGGGGTCGATCTGGACGGCGGCCACCATCGTAGCGCGAGAAGCGATTCTCGTTAGTGACAGGCGGACGAGGAGGCCTGAAATTACTCCTGCGGGAGTCAGTCATACTGCTGGTACCCGCCGTCCCGAGCCGTTCGCGCTGAAGACGTTCTTCATGCTCTTTCTGCCGGTGGGGAGGCCTGATGCCAATGAAGACCTCGCGGCCTCGATCGACAAAAGAATCCAGGTTCTCAAAGGTGAAACGATGATAGTCCTTGCCGAGATGAGGCAGGGGGTCCCGTGAGTAGAAAGAGCGCATGTTCTCGATGCGACGCCGAGCCACGTCTTCATTGAGAGGAGTGTAAGAGAGCCGTGGGTGGGCGTTGGTCTGCTGGCTCTGCGGACCACCGGGGGTCTCGAAAGGCGGACGACCACCCCTGCCTCGAGGTCCCTTAGGTGCAGCTTCGATGCCAGGGTAAGTAGGACCAGCTCCAGCTGCCGGTCCAGTGGGAGGTGGTTTCGAAAACGTTTTGTTGTCAGAGCCAACTTCACGGTGGATTGCTACCACACTTCCGCCATCCTGCTCATACACGACCTCCCAGCGTCGTCCGCCCCGGGGTGCAGTTTCCTCCCGCTCGATGAAGTCCTTGACTTGACGCGGCGGTATAAAATCGACCCAAAGTGGTTTCCGGTTCCGCTCATTTGGCCAGACCTGATTGTGCAACGCAGCGCGCACGCGCTGCGCAGCCTCGACTGACGCCAATTGCACAAAAGCATGAGTGCGAATTGCATCCAGATAAGACTCTTCGATGAGTTTCGGGTCAGGTTCGCTACCTGGCGGTGTTATCAGGTCGACAATGTACTGCTCGGCCATCTCGGGTCTCAGTGGCCGCATGAGCTCTCGGATGTACAATGAGGTCGTGGGCGGATGGATTGATGGCAGTGAAGCATCTACAACGCTGCCTCCTTTGTGATCGCCTTCTGGCATATCATCCGCCGGCTGTGTGACCTCGGTTCGGCTGTCCACGTGCTGATGTTGCTGTGGCTTGATTGTAGCCTGAGGTGTTTCGGATGGCCTTTCTATGGCATCGAGCGGTGCAGGCGGCTCTTGCGAGGCAGAGACCGCAGACGCCGGCCTCGAGAGCTCTGCTGTAGCCACAGTCTTGGCATAGGTTTCGTCTTCTCCAACCCCCAGAGGCAGGCCGCTAGCCTCAGGAGCAGATTTTGTAGGCGGTACCACGGACGACTCTTCTATTACCGCTTGCTTTGCGGACGCTTCCTCTCCACTGGCCCCAGGCAAGTCTTGAGCATTGTCGGCGACAAAGGCTCCCAAGACCCGTCCATCCTCCTCGCTCTTGTTAATCTCTGTTGATCCATCCTGCGTTGCGACACCGTTCTGAGGTCTCTTATGTGGACTGCTAGACAGATCGCCCGTGTCGAAATCGACAATGTCTTCGCGCTGCTCTGCCTGGCGCTCTTCCTCCTGTCGAGCTCGTTTGGCAGAGGGCGGTGGCGTTGAGGAGCGCCTCTTCCGCTTCTGCATCTCGATGGCCGCATCGCTCGATGGTATGGGGGTTGGCAGAGCCGCTTCATCACTGGCTTCTGGGGAGGCAGCGACCGTCTCTGTGGTTTCGGGCTTGGGCGATGTAGCGACAGATGGTTCCGTAGTCGCGTCTTCGTTCACAGTCGCAATCGCGTCAACGACTGACGATGGTTTAGTCGTGATCGGCTCTTGGGCTGCCACTTCTTGCATGGGGACATCGCCAGCAGTGCGGTCCATTTCATCCACTGGGGCGCTGCCCTCCGTGGCGGGGTCCTCTGCCTGAGCAGCAGCAGCATCGGCGTCGGCTTCGTTTAGGCGTTGAATCAGCTCTGCTTTGACACCCCTAGTGGGCAAGCCTCTGCTGGACAGTGCTGCCCTCAGCTCAACCACCTTCAAGCTCGACCAGTCGGTCATTTTGGTCAGGTGCGGTGGGGGCGAAACTGGTTCAGGTGCATGGTTGGTGCCCCAAGCGTCTGACTGAGGGCGGAAATGCGGCGCGTGACGCGTGAATCGTAGACCGAGGGAGATGGAAGAGCTTAGGATAGTCGGAGACACAATGTTGGTCAAAATCAAGGAAGTGGCGGACAGGGACGTTGGTCAAGATGCGGCAAGAAAACACTGCCGTTCTAGGATTGGGCGCGCGTTTGGGTCGCGGTTCACGTTGTACGTACCTGCAAGGGAGCGAACGCAGTTTGCTGTAAAAGGCTGAGAACTGTTTTTGAGGCAGGGTCCACTTTACCTGAGCCCAACATCCCTGCACTCACTTACATCGCCAAATGCGGAAGTACGCATCACTTACAGCGCTCTTTCCTTTGAATAAGTACTTACTTAACCTTACATACTTTCGATACCATTGTGTCTTTATTCTCCTCTCAAGAAGATCTATGCCGACCCTCCTTCCACCGTGGTCTTTCATCATCGCCTTCTAGCAACAAGAACGACTTGAAGGGAATGGCTTTGTAACGGAGGTATTCGGACGAAATTTCCATCCACGATTGTTTGTTCACGATTTCCGACGGGCAGATATACGGCTACTTGAGTCTCACCTCAGGTTTCTCGAAGTCTCTCGACCTGATAGATTCCATCTTCTTTTTTCACCGCCCGACTGGTGACTTCAGACTTTCAAATCACGTGTATCTCAGCACACCATGAGCTTCAAAAGGAAAAAATCTTGTTGACCATCGCGAACCAGCCTCGCCTCGTTTTGAGGACGATAGCAGGCAACAGTCGTGACAATGAATATTCTCCACCGTGCACTTCAGGGCCGGGTCACCAGACCGAGGCCAGCTCGACATCCCGGAAACAGAAAAGGCCAATCTGCTACCTCCTACCGAGCAACAAGAAGATTCAAGACCCCAACCAAAGAGTCCAACTTGAAGCGTTCGCCTCCGAGCCCAGCAGAGCCCAGCGATATGGTGCGCATAAAACAAGAGAGAGACGAGGACATGGTTCTGGAGATGTCTCATCATGGTCGAGGTGTCGCGAACGACAGCCAACAGGTGGAAGAGGATAGGAAATTCAACCAAGACCAGCGAGATCATGATGATAAGGATGAGGCGTCTTTGGCTCCTTCGACCGACGAGTCTCTCGACGACTTGTTAAGAAATGAAGACCTTATCCTCAGCATAGAGGTTGGCGATGAGGATGATCAGTTGCTGGAGGACACACCTTCTCTCGTCCACGACAACGACGACTTAGGCAGCCTCTCACCAAGTGCTAACTCAGAAGACGGTGTTGAGGGCGAGGATCTTGAGACCGACGAAGAGCTCGAGGAGGAACTTGACATCGAGTCTGAGGAGGATCTTCTCATCAACAAGCGCGACCTACGTGACTACCTGAAGCACAAGCGGACGACCCCTGGTATTGACAGCTGGCCAAGCGAAGCTCGTCGACTTTACAAGCTGCTTTACCTGCGAGGTTTATACCCGCTGATGCCATCTGATTGGGGTGCCTGGGGCCTCCGCGACCACCCCGTGCCGTACGGACTCTTTATGCCAGCGGACAGTGATGGGAAGACCCTCATCAGAGCCGAGAGGAGCGACTACCATGGCAAGTGCTTATTCCTGGTGATGGTTGACAGCTTTGCTAACTGCTTGGGATCAGCCACGAAAGCACTTCGAGTCCTCTTCGAGCTTCATACCCGAGTCAGAGCCTACCGCCAAGGCGGTCAGCATGACAAGATCGCGACCCTGATCAGCAACGAGATTGAGCGATTTGTCCGCTGGGCAGAAAAGGATGCTGATCTTTCCGGCAAACACGACTATGCCAGTCCGGTCTTCACAATCACCTTCACGGATTTCCAGGCGGCCAGCAGTGGGCAAATCGTGGAGGAGAGGTGCCAGTCGTTGGTTCGAAGCTATCGGGCCAAGTGGATCCAGCGTGGCACCAAGCACTATCCCAGCCTCATCACCATCTTTGTCGTGATTCAGCACATTGTACTGATTTTCACGGCGGACACGAATCAGGACGGTGACGAAGAGCCGATCCCCTTTGCCGAGCTCGACGTGTCAAAGAAGACCCATTGGCTGGATTCGTCACTAGCAATCGCCATCCCGGTGATGCTGGCACGGGGCTCTCTCGTTGCCCACCGCGAGTACTTCCCAATGATCAAGCACGAGGAGGCTGACGGTGATCTCTGAAGGCTCACTTCCCTGGTAACTGTCAGCAAGTGGGTATTATGCAACATGAATTTTTGACGAGGGCTGATGAGGAAGAGGGGGAGGGGGAGACTTGCTTACGGCCGCTAAACCAGATGTGTGGCGTGGATGATTACGCATATATGGGATCTTCTAAGCTTCAGAGACATGATGCAAGGAAACATAAAAGTTCACAGTCTCTGGCATCTCATAGTCACGCCATGTGAAGAGTACTTGTTCCATCAGACGTATACTCCTATCCGTGAGCAAACTCAGACTGATGAATTGCCCGAAAGGCGCATTTTGTGGGAATGGCCGACGGGCTTTGGACTGTAGGATCCCGACGTAATCCTGCGTTGGTGTCATGGTAACCGGGGTGTAAAGGTCGACCCGCAGACACAGTGGCCTCGCCCATTCTCCTGTAGAGTGTCATGCGTACCGGCGGACTTTATTTCTTATCGCGGAAACATAGCGTACCCGGTGGTCCACGGAGATCGAGGCCTCTGGAGTTCCAAATTGATATATGGTCCGAGGATACTCAAGCGCGATGCAGGTGTCCGAGGTTACGCCCCGAGTTTTTGTTGAAACCCACGAGAATGACCGCCTACGGCCGCCTTTGTCGCTCCTGCGTCCCTTCAGAATCTCCACTTTGGCCCCTCCTCCGCTGTTCGGTGTGGCACACATCCCAAAAGAACCTGCAGCTGAAGGCGTATTATGAGGACCACAGAGAGCACACTCGTCCATTCGGCACCGAGGAGGTGATGTGAGACCACTACAGGCTCGACAGCCACCAGCTGAAGGAGTCAAAAGAACATACGGCAGAAGAGACATTGTGTGTTTGTGATTAAAAAAAAAAGGGGGGGGGGGTTGGTGGCAAGGGACCTTGGCCGTTTCTCCTTAATCGCACTGGGGCCCCTGGTCTGATCCTCAACTGATCCCCCACCTTTCTGAGATTATCAAGATATGAAAAGTGTGGGACGATCTATAGGTGCCGTGGCCCCATAGGCGCGGAGACGCCGGGAGAGCAGCGCCGAGCGAGATACCTCGGGGGGGGGGGGGCGTGGGTTTCTTCGGCCGAGGTTGTCCGTGGCTTCTTCCCCCTTCGCTATGCCCCCCGCCCCCCCTTTCCCGCTGCTGAATTAGACATGAAGATACAAGTTTTCCATGATACCGCGTAAACTGTCGCTAGTTTCAAGTCATGCGACTCGGCAAGCCGCTCAATCATGGGTGGGCAGAGAGATCTTGGCTTTCGGTTCGACTTCCCGGGACTTGGCCTTACATGCCTTAGTGCCTCCCACACATCTTCGAATGCTGACCCCCCAAAAGAAATTAATAAAACTCGGGAATCAGGGGCAAGGTTGGAAAGAGGACTTGTGGGAATTGGGTCTCTGAAAGAAGATGAATGGCGCAGCTAAAGTAATATTTCATTTGCTCGTCTGGTAGGGTGTGACTATCGATTGACAAGACCTGAGAAGTATACTTGGTACTATGTTTAGTCGACAAGGAGGCAGAAGGCTAAACATGGTTCGTGCGTGACGACGGATAGCAGTTTCAGAGGGGGTGAGCATGGGAAAGCCGGAGAAAGAAGGCGGAGGAAGAGGAGGAAGAGGAGAGAGAGAAGAAGAGGAAGAAGAGAAGGAAGAAAACCAAAGAAACAACCGAAGGATGCAGGGTTGTTGAATAGACGAATTCAGACCCCATCTAGAATCTGATAACCTTACGTGCCATGATAGAACACTACCACCATCTGACATGGCACAGAGGTACTCAGCGCCTGCTCGCTACCACTCAGGGATCCATGTCAGCTCCACACCGATAAAGTGCTAGAGCCGTCCCCCCGACAAGCTAGGAGGACCCGGTTGAAAATTTATTGCCAATACCCGTCATTTTATTGGTCCAGACCGTCTCCCTCCTGTGTCGGCCTCTGGATGGAAAAGTCTAGGGCCCAAACGGGCATCGAATTCCACATGGCATTGGAAGGAGAGAGTCAGAAAGTTGCTACTTTGGCCGTCGGAGTCCCGGGGAAGGAGGCAAAAAATGGCCAAGTAGCAGGAAAGGAAGAAAAAAAAAAAAAAGGAAAAAAAAAGGGAATTTCTGCGAGCTGCTGACGTGACCCGTTCTTTCTTTCCCCCTCGCTTCCTCCTTACTTGATACCTCGCCAACCTACCATGCCGCACCACACCCCTCCATCACACCATCCAGACGCATACGCATACCAATAGGCGCGTGCCAGAGGGCTGGAAATCCAGACTACTGCAACGGCTCGTCATCCGCGGTGTCATCTAGCCAGCTCTGTGTGGTCCCCCAGTGCCACACCTCGTTCTTCTAGGCCGTGCATTATCGTGGCCCGCCCATTACCTCTCTCTTCTCCGCCTGCGTACAGAGCGCATCATTTCAATATTGGCGAAACAACTTCCCACTCGGGCCAGGGGTCAGCATCCAAGTGGGTAGAGCACGCAGCAGGTGTGCTCCAGCAACCACGCCCCTCCCACCTTGCCCCCCCCCCGCCAGAGAGACCGTGGTGGGCGTCTTCACCTTGGCTCCCCCCCCCACTGGGTGCATTGTAGGCTCCGCCGCCTAAACAGTACCGGGCCGTCACCGCCACCAGTCCGTCCCTGACACACCAACTGGCCTTTGTTTGGCACCTGCATTGGCCTCGGGCGTTGTCTGGTTCGAAAAACTTACTCTTACGTACAGCTTGCGTCCTGGTCCGTCCTTCACAGCCTCACCGCGTGCAAGGTGCTACCACACGATTGCTCTTAGTCTGGCAATCTGCTCCTCCTGGTGAGAGAGAGACATTCCTTTAAGGTTCAAATACGTACCCTGGCTTTTGTCTCGTGACCCTGTCGCCACTCCTTCGGCCGACTCTACCGGGACAACGCACGCACCTCGACTACAAAGACCGAGTATCCGTCAGGGTCGCCAGAACCACTGGACAAGTTGGTTCCCCAGCGTTGTGGACCTCTCTACAGACCAGCCAGCAGTCACCTGAACCGTCCCACGTCACACACGGATCTAATCAGACTCATGTCCTCGTGGCGAAGCTGACAAGACGCCTCTTGTGCAACACCGGAGAGGACCAACTTTTGCTGTCACCAGACCTCGGGCAATTCGCAACCCGTCATACAACTCTCTGGGAGGCATAAGCTGACCACACCCATCATTGCCACCACCGAAAAAATCGGGGGGAAAGAGGAAGATTAGGAGTGCGGGCGGTCAAGATGACGACGACCTTGGATGGACGGGCGGACACTGCTGCCGTGCAGCCCAAAAAGGAGCAATCGAGCCCCTTACGGACTGCTCTCCCCTCCAGACCCATGTCCTCCAAGGCGGGCGACCCCAGCCTCAGGGCTCGATCTCCCCCTCCGGAAGACAGCAGCCGGCATGGCAGGACCCCGAGCCCTCTGAGGCCCAAGCAGTGCGAAAGGAGTCCGTATCCCAACGATGGTCAGGCCCCCCATCCCATCAGTCCTGCGCCTTCTGCCCACGAGCAGCAGGTGCCGTCAGACGGGATGACGGATGTTCCGTATTTGATCACTGGATCGACGCAAAGCGGCCAGATATGCAGGTGAGAATACCCTCTTTTTCTCTCTTTTCTTTCTTCTTCCTGTTTTCCTTTACCACCTACGTTTCGGTGGCGTGTGTGCTGATGTCAGTCCAGCAACTGCGGCACAAGTCGAACTCCTCTCTGGCGAAGATCACCTCAGGGCGCAACCATCTGCAACGCGTGCGGCCTGTATTTCAAGGCGAGAAACGCTGCCCGGCCCACGAATCTGAAGCGACCTCCGACGACTGTGCCGAGCGTACCGCCGCCACATACTGACAGATCGTCGCCGGTAGCATCGGGGTCGCAGGCTGTCTCCAGCACGGCGGGGGCAAAGTACGTGGCGGCAGATCACATGCCGAACGGAACCTGTCCCGGCGGTGGCCGTTGCAATGGCACTGGCGGCGCAGAGGGGTGCAGCGGTTGTCCGGCGTACAATAATCGCATCGCTAAGAGTGCTAGTCTGGGTATGCTTCAGAAACAGGGTCAGAATCCGGCTCGGAGCTCCGCGGCCGCTGAGCCCGCCGATGAACACCACCACGCGATAGATGTGGCAGCAACGCAAAGCCAGGGCCGGGGCCAGGGCCAGGGCCAGGGCCAGAGCCAACAGGGTCACGACCAGAACACGACCGTGGTGATTGCTTGCCAGAACTGCGGGACGACCATCACGCCACTGTGGAGGAGGGACGAGCAAGGGCACACCATCTGCAACGCATGCGGTAAGTGACTCAAGAACCAAGGCGCACAGAAATTACCCGTGTGTGTGTTGGGGGGAAGGGGAGGGGGGGGGCGCCGGCTAACAGATTTGTCCAAGGCCTCTACTACAAACTCCATGGCGTCCATCGACCTGTCGCGATGAAGAAATCGGTCATCAAGCGGAGGAAACGAGTAATACCGGCGTCGTATGAGCCCACTGCTGAAGGAAATGCGCCGGCCGAGTCGATCGAGTCGAGCCCGTCTCCGCCGACCAAGTCAAGTGAGCGCGGCTCTGTGAACCCTGACGGCTCGATCAATCTTGGTG
Source organism: Cryphonectria naterciae (assembly GCA_014850475.1). Taxonomy (NCBI): domain Eukaryota; kingdom Fungi; phylum Ascomycota; class Sordariomycetes; order Diaporthales; family Cryphonectriaceae; genus Cryphonectria; species Cryphonectria naterciae. The sequence continues at coordinate 51,688 of JACWST010000044.1, read as the reverse complement.
TCCGGCGGCGACAACAACAACAGTCTCTGCAGCTCGTTCCAGAGAGCGTCCTGCGGCAGAATCGACCGTCGCCCCCTCTGCCGTCTGGGGACCTGACACAATACTCTTCCAACCTGCGACACCATCGCGAAGTCCCCGAGTCCCTCACTGATGACAACAGGCTCGCCCCGATCACCTCCCTCCCCGCGACGTCTGGTCGACAATCCTCGCTCTCGCCTGCGTCCTTCTTGTCGCCGGTGCGAAAACGATCGTTCGGGGAGGTCGACTACCCGAATTCTGCAGAGCCTGAGAACAGCAAGCGTCTGTCGTCGATTAAATCAATCCTGAATCCACCTGCGGCGGCGGTGGCGGCGACGGCGACAGCACCACCGCCACCACTACACGCACCGACCATCCAACGGTCGCCACACATGACAGGCGCAGGGGAGCTAACGCACTCTCGTCCATATTTGGGATCGCCCGTGGGCACTGTGGCGTCAGCACCTAGCCCCGTGCCCTATCCAGCAGCGAGCCCACCCCCTGGGCCTGCGCATTCGGATATAACAAGACGGCTTAGCAGCGAGAGCGATGTGAGCAAGGCCGAGAAGCGCGCGGCGCTGCAGAGAGAAGCCGAGCGGATGCGAGAAATGCTCGCGGCGAAAGAAAGGGAACTTGCGGAACTAGGGAGTTGATGATATTTATAATTGCGAGGGCGAACAGAGAAGATCTTTTCTCTTTTTTCTCTTCTCTGTGGTTGACATGGAAACACAAAAATTGGAAGGGTTATATATCATTATTGAAAAAAGTAAAAAAAAAGGAGGGGCGCAAAAGAAAAATCAAAGTGGCACTCGGCGGAGTCATACTTTCTTGGGAATCACTAACTGGTACATGGGATCTGTTCAGAACTGGCGTTGGCCCATGAGAGGCCATCTTGGGATTTCCAGGCACCATGGACAAGGCTTCTAGGCTTACAATGAGAAGGAATCGCGGCATTCTGTCACAACGGCGCAGGCGGCAGAGGGACCATAAGGTGCGATACGGTTTGGCTTGGATTTGCTTTTTCTTTCTCAAAAATTACTCAGAGACCTTATTAAAAGGAAGACCAAATCAAGACCTCGGGGTCGTCAAAATGAACGGTAAAAATAAATTCAGACATCTTTGTTTTCATTTTATATATATTGAGACGACACGACTCTCTACATGCTGCTACTCTTGTGCTAGAGCGACGATGCAGTCTAAAAGAGTCTGGCCCGTAGTCGACATGTCAACAAGCACACCAAACCCCCCACTCCCCACCTTCTCTCTTCAACGGGGCCAGATATGAATTTCGAGGTAGAAAATTTCCATCGTCTATTTATAAACAACACACTGCACAAAGTCAAGCTGGCTAGCCACCCTGCATCATCAACGTCGCCGTCGCCTCCGTCTTTTTCTTCCCTTCTTTCCCTTCTAGCGGACCAAACCCACATGAGGTCCTCCCCCCGCCCGCTCATAAGTGAGAGTTACTGGTATACAGAGATATGCAATGAGAACCTTACACCACTAGGGGTTTCCGAGTATTTTCAATGCTCCTGTCGCCAAATTTCCCCGGGATCAATAAAATAACAGAATAAGAACAAGAAGCAAGAAGGAAAAAAAATATACCATACCCGACTTCATACATACTTCCACACCATGCATCCCTATCTCCATACACACACACCACACACACACACCTCTCAGCTTTTTCCGCTGCTCTCCACCACTGGGCTTTCGTTCAAGCTCAGGAGTCTAGGCCCCCCCCCCTTCTTCCAAAAAGGGAAAGAAAAACGACCAGGTCATTGTCCTCAAATGATCCAAGGCATGTCCGCCTAGCCAATTGTTCAAGGATCTTGTTACCAGCAAATGCGCTCCACGGAACCGCACATCCCACTGCCTCTCTGCACACGGTTGCGAAGCAGGATGAAGAGGAGGCCCGTCGGGAATCCTCCCTGGAGGCTCCGCACCTGGGCGCATTCTACACCTGCTCTGCGCCCCAGCCGGCGTCGGCCTCCCTCATGTTGGCGGGCGGCTCGATGCTGGGGATGAACTCGAGGACAACGTAGCAGACGCCGATGAGGCCGACGATCGAGCCGGCGATGATGCGCAGGACCCCGTCGTGCAGGAGGATCGAGCCGACAAAGATGTAGAAGGCGCCGCGGCCAATGAAGGAGAAGAGGAAGGAGGCGTAGCGCGAGACTTGGGGCGGGATCTGGAACTCGAGGAGGCCAGTGGCTGGTGGCGGGGAAAGGTTCCCATCATTGTCAGCAATGCGCACGTCAACGTCTCCTGCGCGGGAAGAGAGGAGTATTGAGAGTAGCTCACCAAGACCGAAGATGATCACGTAGACTCCAATGATGATAGATTGGCTGAGGAAGGGGGGAAAGAGGCGTCAGCTACCGAGTCGCACAAAGCCTTGTATCCAGACAAGACTCGAAAGAGAGAGAGAGAGAGAGAGAGAGAGGAGGGATGGACGTACAAGCTAATGGGGAAGAACTGCGAGATGCCGCCGAGGACCATGATCACCGCAACCACCAGGTTGACGATGCGACTGCGATTGGGCACGCCGCGCGTTAGCAAGACACTCAATGGCTGCTTGAGGAATCGTCCCGCGCCGCGAGCTGGCAGCTCAAGGGGCCGCAGGTTTGAGGCTCATCATCGAAAAGCTCCTGCCGAGCTCGTAGATGTGCGGACACTCACAAGCTGTCCGAGAAGTCCATCTTGATGGTTTGATTTATGGTCGCGGAGGGTCAAAGAGCTGACGTCTTGGTTTGGGAAGGGCACAGGAGAGTTGCTTGGCAAGTAGGGAAGCGTTATGGAGGTGTTTCTCTCGTGTGTACGTAAAAAAAAAGAGAGGCACTTTGATAAGGACAGACGTGGAAAGGGTTTACGTAGGCGCGAAAAAGACGGGCTTCTCTTCAGGACGCACTTCCTTGCAGCAGCTGAGTTCCAGACCCCTGCGACCCAGCCCCTGACCTCCATTACAACCCTAACCCTCCTGACGTCACGTTAGTGCCTGAGGAAGTTTCGCTCCCGTCATCCATCAAGTCTCGTCCTCCAAGAGGGCCCCTGAGATTCGCAAATCGGACAGAATCCGGACCCCAAGGTAATGCGCGAGATTCACGGAGAGGCTTAACTTGGCCAATCTATTCTGGTCGTCTCCACTCACTTTGCTAGTCACGAAACTCGAGCACTTGTCACTAGATTATGGCTACGTTGGTATCGTCGGTTACGGAACGCCGTCACAGCCTCGATGCAGTGGCTGTAAGGCTGTCATTGCTGAGCACCGCACAAGACACGTTTTCCCTTCTTACCCACCTAGACTTGAAACCGCTCGCGCTGGATGCTTTCGACCTCTTAATAGAAGAGGCTCTGAGCCCATGCCCTAAATGATCAAGCCATCTTGTCGTCGTGAGATACGTGGTTAGCTTTTCAGCGAGAAGGAGCTGAACAATGACCCATCTCAACTGCTGTTCCAAAAGTCCATGGTGTTACCAAGCATGCAAGATGGTGAGGAAAGCAAAATGCTAGGCACGTATGGAGCGGCATCGTGCGATTGTCCAGGTGGGCAGCAATAATCACATGCGAGATCTTTGGCCAAACAACGAGGGATAAAAGCTGTGGGTTCTTATACGTTTAATGTATACTGAAACTACCGTCAATGCGATCGCTGAATAAAAGAGGTCGCTAAAATCAAGTTTTCGACCTTCACTTGCTCCATCTCTTCCCAAAGGTCTTTTCACATTCTTGTGTGCTCCTTACTGTCCCAGTCTCGGCTTCAGTTCCAAACTCCGATGCCTATCGAACTCGCTTTGGTTTCTCCTAAGCGGCCGTGGCCTCATTGAGAGGAGCCGGCTCACTGTAATGAAAACATCAACATTACTGCACCTAGCTCCCCGGGGGGCCGGGGGCAAAGCTTGAGCCTGGCCTTGTTCGAGATTTAAACTTACACTCCAACACGTTCCTTGGACAGGAGCTCCAGGAGAAGACCGGATGGCCGGTTGTCCTTGTACACCTTTTGGCTATCCTTGAATATCTTCACGTTCTGCAGATACCGGTCAAAGAGGTACGAGCTGTCCATGGGACCGCCCTTAGCCTCAGGATGAAACTGCGTCGAGAAGATGGGCCGAGTCTTGTGCATCATTCCTAATTCTGTGTTAGTCTATGCTTGAACAGTTTTAATTTTTTTTACTTGAAAATCTTCTTACCCTCATTACTCCCATCGTTCAGGTTGACAAAATACTCCTTGAAATCAGGGTGGAGTGTGCTGGTGTCGACAGCGTAGCCGTGGTTCTGGCTCGTGATGTGGCATTGACCCGTAGTCAAATCCAGGGCCGGAATGTTGTGGGCACGGTTGCCGTACTTCATCTTGATTGTGCGAGCACCTGTGGCCAGAGCCAGCAGCTGATGACCCAGGCAGATTCCCATGATCGGAACGGACGAAGTCTCAATGAGACGAGCGAGGTTGTAGATGGTATCCTGGCAGTGGGTTGGATCACCTGGGCCGTTGGAGATGAAGACGCCATCCACCTCGCCGGCGACCTTGTGGACCGGGTAGTTGTACGGCAGCACCGTCACAGTCGCTCCCCGGCTGATCAGGCTGCGCAGGATGTTCTCCTTCACGCCGCAGTCGATCAAGGCCACGTGGAAAGTGGAGTTGGGTGCCGAGACGACGAAGGGAGCCTTGGTGCTCACCTTCTTAACGAGATTGATCTGGCCGGGGTCGATGAAGCTCTCGTCCTCGTCGGCATCGTACTCGTCACCAATGGAGATCCTGGCTAGAGAAGAGCCCTGCTCCCGAAGATGCGTGACAATAGCACGAGTGTCGACTCCGGAAATGGCGGGCACTCCCTCCCTCGCGCACCAATCGCCCAAGCTCTCCACAGCAGTCCAGTGGCTGTATTTCTTGGCCACATCCGACACGACGATTCCAGCGCACTGGATGTGAGGGGATTCGAAGTACTTCAGAAGGTTGTATTCGTCGCGGACGTTCGAGGGGACACCGTAGTTGCCGATGAGAGGCTGGGTGAAGACCAAGATTTGGCCGCGATAAGAGGGGTCCGTCATGGATTCGGGGTAACCGACCAGGGAGGTGGTAAAAACGGCCTCTCCGGAGATGTTGGAATTGGCGCCAAAGGCAGTGCCATGGAAGACGGGACCATCCTAACTTGGGGGATCAGTGGGAAAAATCCAACAAAAAAAAAAAAGGCTTATCAAAGGAGCAGTTAGGGCTCTCGTACCCGGATAGTGAAGGTGGCATCGAGGCCGTCCACAGGAGCGGTAGCCCGAGGCCTATGGACCGGCATCTCCCTTCCCTTGCTACCAGCAAATGCCTGCTTGCTCGCGAATCGAGCCTGGCCCACAAAGGGGCGGAAACGGAGCGCCATGCCTGCAGCACCGGTGGCCGAGGGCTTACCGGCGGCGACGATGACGCGAGAGAACATATCGTTTAGGTTTCAGGTATCAGAGATCAGGGCAGGTGGGCAGTAGGGCAGCTTCAAGCTGTGAGAGACCTCCACAGATGGTCTGAAGTGCCACAAGAGTCAGCATGCGGGGCGGTGAGTCAAGCAATTTAATCGCCCGGGAAGACGAACCTGAGAGATAGTCCTAGAGCGAAATAATTAGCAATTGTGCTTCATTGAGATAACGACGGTGCCTCCTCGTGTCCTCTAGGCATCGCTACCGCATCAGGACAGCTTGTCGAAGCTGCCCCAAGACGGGCATTGCGCCATGCCAAAGTACGAGACGGTGAGAACCTGCGAAGGTGACGTACCTGAGAGGTAAACTCTGACGGGCGCCCGTTCATAAGGGCTGATTGTCTGGGGTGAACAGTTTGGTTGTGATCAGAGTTGAAGCATTGATGCTGTGAATCGAAAAGGCTGGTATGTCCTTGGGGTGTGGATGGTTTGGTGTTGCTATTCTTGGGTTGTGGTTTGTGGGAGGTGAAAGAAAAGAAATCGATTGGAGGGGGGGGCACAAGGGAATATGAAGAAACAAAAGAGTCATTGGCAGCTGTCCGTATCGCAGCGCTCAAAATTGGCGTCCTTCCCATTGGGGGCGCTAGGGAAAGTTTTTTTTTTTTTTTTTTTTCCCCTCTCTCCTTCTTTCCGTTCCCTCTTTTGCGCACTACAGCTCTGAGCAAGCAAAGCTCGGCAGTGGGGCAACGTCATCCCTCTCTGTTCTTTTAGGGTGTGGCGCCCCTGAGGACCCCGCTGAGACCCATTCCAATTCCCCTGGATCGGTCCCTTGGATCTGAAAAATGGCGGGGCTTGTGGCAAGCTTCCTACCTCCGACATCGAAGCTTATCGCCCAGCCGTCCAAAAGGAATCTTTTGCGTCACGTAAAATCGCCAGCTCACTTCTTGATCGACACTTTGATCATGACGTCCTGTTGTCCTGTGTTCCATGGAGCCGGTGAAGTGAATTGAATCCAAGGCGTAGACCGGAGCAATACTATTCTATTCTGCTTTGTGTTGCTGAAAAAACTTCGCAGTGTCTACTACAAATCCTAGCTGTTGGGATGTGTGTGCTATGTGGATGTAGGCTCCCCCAATTCTGGTCCAAATGCGAATCAGGCCTCTGTCCTCGGGGGCGATGAGCTGCTGGTGCAATATTTTATTGCCACTGTGTGTACATGTGCTGGTCATCCGACTTGGTTTTGGTCCATCTCCCATGCTTAACTTGTTTAATGACAAGTCTGTTAGAATAATGAATATAGATCTCGCTTGTCCTCTATAGCGCATCATATTCTCCCCTTCATCCTGGACCCATGTTCTTCTTGATCAGCCATGATGGTGAAGTAGAAGCTGTGCAAGTATCTACTTAGCAACCTTCTGGTAGCCGAAAGTCTTACAAGGTCCGAGAATGAACGACTGGTACCTCATCAAGACAAGGTTATACCATTCACTTATCTCTCTGGCGGATCTTCGTGGCAAGAGAGACTCACTGCCATAGCGATACCTATCTTTGGATAATTCAGCAAAATATGTGAGACACTTAACAACAATCAACAGTTCCTCCACAAACCCTCAGGTGAATATATTGTCCTTGGTCCTAGCTCAACACTCACAAACAGCATGTAATACAGTATTTTCTATACATTTCTTTCCTTTATTTTGTATATACCTCTCTTGATGGCCTGTCTAACAGAGGCTGAGGGCCCCAATATTGAGGTGAAGTATGATGAAATGTATCCGCTGCCCCTGTATATGCCGATGCGCCATGCTCCCCGAGACTTATACAAACACATACAGTGCGATAGGCCATATTTAGATAGCACCGAGCTCCTTGAGCTTCGCCACAAGACCGTCCACGTCCTCGACCTTACCACCACCCTGCCTCGGTGCCGGCTCTGTATCCTAATTAGCAACCAGTTCCCAGAACTTGGGAGAAGAAAAACTAATGTCTAGTAGGGGGAAGTCAACCACCACCACGATTAGACCTACCCGTGACCTTCAACACCTTCAACCGCCTCTGGTTCTCGACCCCAAAGTCGCCCAGTGTCTTCTTCTCCAGCGGCTTTTTCTTCGCCTTCATGATATTTGGCAAGCTCGCGTACCGCGGCTCGTTCAGCCGCAGGTCCGTCGTGACCACCATGGGCAGCTTGCCCCTGACGGTCTCGACGCCCCCGTCCACCTCCCGCGTGACGCTCACGCTGTCGCCCTCGCCGAACTCGACCTTGCTCGCCTGCGTCGCCTGGCCCCACCCCAGCAGGCCCGCAAGCATCTGGCCCGTCTGCCCGGCATCGTCGTCGATGCTCTGCTTCCCGAGGATCACGAGGTTGCTCTTCTCGTTCTCGGCCGCCTTCTTCAGGAGCTTCGCCACCGTCAGCGGCTCCAGGTCCTCTCCTTCCTTGACGTCGACGTGGATCGCCCGGTCCGCGCCCATGGCCATCGCCGTGCGCAGGACGTCCTGCGCCTTGGTCGGGCCCGCGCTGATCACACAGATATCCTCGACGCCGCCCGGGGCCGTCTTCTTCTCGCGGATGCGCACCGACTCCTCGATGGACAGCTCGTCGAAGGGGTTCATGCTGTGCTTGACGCCGGCGGTCTCGACGCCCGTCTGGGCTTTATTCACGCGTGGTTTGACCTGACCGAGGATTTGTAGCGGGCCTTTGGGTTAGCTGGGTGCATACAGTCCCGGATCAGGTTGCTCCGCGAGAGCCCCGGGGCGGGGACGGGGACGTACCGCATAGTCAATGACCCGCTTGACGGGCACGAGTATTCGCAAGGCAGACATTTTGACGGCTGCGATCTTGCTCAGCGAATTGCAAGCCGGCAGAGGAGGAGCAGAGGAGGAGGAGGAGTTGACAGTTGAAGTTGCAGCATCGCGGAGTTGGAATTAACCTCGGGTAGGCAAGGCCAAGGAATCCGCCAAAGCTCCTCTGCGGCTACCACCGGTCTCGGCGAGCCATACCCTTGCATTGGGACCCTACAAGGATCGGGCAACATGGCAGTTCCTCCCTCCCCCCCCCCCTCAATGTGACGTTTTCACATGCTACTTACCACTGCTCTTGAGTGTCTATTGATCATATTCACTTCCCATCAGCCCCAAGGCAATGCTGGCCGCAGAGCTGGAGTATTTTCAATCAAGAGTCTTTCTTGAGGATCTATATGTACATGGTGATCAAAAAGCAGTTAGACTTCCTCCAGAGAATCCTGAGATTCGAAATTGAGAAGCATCTTCGAATTGTCCAGGTCAAGGCAGCCCGCCGTTGTACACGATGCACCATCACACCGTAAAACTACCCAAAGAATAAATGAATACTATAATAAATATACCAACCCGCGTTTATCAGCTACAAGGGGCTAGTCAAGAAACCTGCTATTGTATTCCCAGATTACCAATCATCCCATTCATCCTGGCTCTTCTTATTGTTCGCCGCAGCCGCCGCCGCTCCTCCAGATGAGCCCTTCCCCATAGCAGATGTCCCAATAGAGCTGCCTTGTTTCTTCCGCTGATCAGCGGCTGACGCAAAGTCGTCCCAGAAGGCCTTCTTGCTCTCGTCCAGAGGCGCCGTTGTTCTGCGGGCAGGTTGACCGTCTGATCCTTCGACAAACTTATTGAAGCCCTCCTGTGCGGTACGTGCACCCGCCTGGGCCGACTGGGCGATGCGGCCGCCAAAAGTCCTGGCCTGAGCTGCGAAGTCCGACTCTCCAAGCTGTGGATGATATAAATCAGCACTTGCTTTGTTTCCTTGACGTTTGGAGCCTGAAGGGTGAGGTGCAACGTACCTGCTTGGTTGTGGGCTGGATAAAATCCTTGTTCACAGAGGTGGCCGTCTTGGTCACGGTGGACGAGAACCACCCGAAGCCCTTGGTGATAGCCGCGAGGGGATCTTTCTGCAGGTCCTCGAGCTTGGGCAACTCCTTCTCCTGCTTCGGTGCGGGCGTGTTGCCAAACCCGGCAAATTTCCCGCCCTGGTTCGGCGGCAGGTCTTCTGGCCTCGATGCATTGGCCGCACCCAGGCTCTCAAAATACTTGTCGTCCACCTTGACCTTCCCGCCCGCCGTGCTGGGGCTCTGCGGCCGGTTGCTTGCCGTGCCACTCAAGGGCGTCGCCGCCCTCGAACCGTTCCCTCCCGGTGCCAGACCCTTTGTCTGCAGTGTAGACGGCGCAGGTGTGCTCTTCCTCTCGCCGGGGACATATTCCTTGCCCTCAACTTTGGCGCTCAGTCTTTCCTTCCATTCCTCACCAGCAGCGCCGTTGTATCTCTCCGCAATTGTAGCGTCGTCCCACGTGAGCCCTCTCATCTGCGTGTCCTCATGCTCGTCAAAGAACTTCTTCCAGTTATCGTTCCCTCCCAGCCTCATGCGCTCGATCTCGACGGGCTTGAACGCGTCCATGGAGATGGATCTGACGAAGGAGATGTGCACGCCCAGCCCGCGGTGTACGCCCGCACAGGACAGGCAGATGAAGATGCCGAATTTCGGAGAGGCCCATTGCGGCGAGGGGGCGTTGCAGTCGCAGCAGAGTGAGTTTCCGGATTCCTTCTGGATAGCAAGGAGCTATAGTAGGTGGTGCCTGCGTCAGCATCTAGGAGGGCGGTAAGAGCGCAGGAGGATCTGGGGAGAAGACCAGCTGTCACGTATATCGCGCGGGGTTGTTTATGTCTTCAAGCTGCGCACCTTTGACCTCGTCTCCGGATCAACCTCCCACATGGCTTTCGAGGCCATGGCAGGCCACTGTGCTCTCTCTCGGCTGATCTCCTGAGATTTGTGATGTTCGTGGTTGGGAGACTACGGAAACTTGATTTCGTCGTCCGCGTGTCACCCTTGTCAGGAGGTGGCAGGGAACGAGTTTCCGGACAGCGGGACGACTTGACGCTTGGAATAACCCGCTGGCTGTATCAACCTCTGCTGATGACCAGACTTTCTAAGAGTGGCGTCAGTGTTTGTATGTCCTTGGAAGGGGTTTTGTCGCTTGTCGTGTGGTTGGAATGGGAGACGTTTGGAAATGCAAGGGGAGATCATCTGGAATTGGAATTGCGCAACCAATGGCAGCTCAAGCCGGAAATAGTGTCGGCCTAGACCTCATACACCAACGACCACCCCAGCGACCCTAGCCCGCATGGCTACGAACATGGTCATCACAAAGGCGACCACCAAAACACCTCGAATGCTTGAAACATGGTAATACTCGATCTGAAATCTAGAGAGACCAGAGGCTGATTAGATTTACGAATCTGATGAACTTCACTCGCATCGGCGACCTTGTGCACTGGGCGCAGCACTACAATTCATCTCCTCCTGCCTGGATAGGACTGGCTGGTGGCCGGAGCGATGCAAAGCCTACTACAGACCAAATCATTATAGCACCGTGGTGACAGTTAATTGTTACTCTTTGTTTCCTTTTCTGTCCGGTAATTTAGTTTACTCTCCACTCCGAATCAGTCCATCGCCAAAAGACTGCTCAAGTGTTTTCCCGATTTTACATCAAGTTTTCCGAATCCGCAAACCCCGTCCCCGAATGCGAATAGAATACAGGTCAGGAAGGAGAAATAAAATATCAATACGCAGAGATGCGAGTGGACGAAAAAAAAAAAAACCAAGCCCCTGGGGGAAAACATGAGCGCCAACATATATAAATAACGATACGAACACAAACCATATAAGGAACTTAGAA